>DWNA01002029.1:0-12798 GCA_018249835.1 Heliconius besckei
GAGGAAAATAGAAGGGGTAGGATAGGTAGAAGGAGGGAGCTAAGGGAAGGAGGGGGGGAGTTAGGACACCATTCTTACGGACTGGATGAGGATGTAAGAGTGGCGGCTCGAGGATCCGGGGACGCGTTCCCGTATGCCCACAAACAAATATCGGACAGATATTAGTCAGGACATCCTCTGGACGAATTAAAAAGTATTTTAATATTTTAATATATATCGACAATATTACAAATATGAGAAAAAAAAGTATCCTATGTTCATCCCGGTACCCTCATGTATCTATATATGAGTATTTTATCACAATTAAATTAGCGGTTTGGGCCTGATTGCGTAAAAGACAGACAGACATACAGACAGACAGACATACAGACAGACAGACATACAGACAGACAGACAGAGTTACTTTCGAATTTATAATGTAGGTATGGATATAGCAATTAGATATTCCCATATTTTATTATAATTTATTTCCCTCTTCCACTTTTTTATGTGTAATATTTACTTAGTGTGTAACGTTCCAATAAATAATAAAAATATAAAATAAATCAATTATAACAGGACATATTTATGTGAGTGTTTAAAATTACTGATTACTTAAAGTAAAAGATATTTATTTAAATTTACCTTTCGTATTATACGCTTCCGTCACTAGTCCTTATCTGTTTTTTTATTTATTTTATAAATTTAAAATTCATCTATATTTAAAAAAAAATATTATACTGTGATTAAATTTATTCTATAATAAAATATAAGGTGGTCGCAACTTCGGTCGCGTGGATTTTATGACCCTTGCTATGCTTACCATTTGGATATTTTTATTAATCATATTTACTAAACTGAGCATAACCAGTTTCTTGGATTATTTTTTAAGCTCAAATCCCATATTTTACAAAGTGTGACCGATATTTCCATATATTATGTAAAAACACAATATGTTATAGAGTAGCTGCTCTCTTTAAATTTCACATCAAGTATGCTTTATCTTTGGCTTCATATGTAAGCAATAAATGCCTGACAGGCTGATGAAAAAATGAAGCATGTAACTTTTTATTTAGAATAAAATTATTTGACTTTTGAACTCGTTTATAGTTTTCATTCCTACGTGTGTTACCTAAGCCTATATTCTCATATTCATATTCTTCAGAGATGCTCTACGGTTATTTCATTGCTTTATCTGTTTTTGATAGATGGTCTAAGCGTACAGTAATCACATTCAAAATATACCTTAAACGAAATACATGTACTAGGAAATTTATGGCTCCTAAAAGTTAGCGATATTTTTTGTCTTTGTTTTTACTTATTTATCGGTTGTAGGTTCGATGGAGGGAATGAAATATTATTTCTTAATATTTTCATCTTCGCTCTGGAACCAAGGCAAAAAGCCCGGCGGCCACTTCACACGCAATGCCTCGAAAAATTCATCAGAAAGTGGAAAACGACGTGTCTTAAACACTAGGTTCCCTCTGCCTATATGCCTGTATGCGGGATACAGCGGAAAGCTGATTCATGCTTATTTATTTATTTATAACAGTCATAATTATATTTGCACAATAATGCCATTTTATTTTACATTTAATAATAATATACATTCTTAAATGATTTTTTTTTTCACATATTCTATACATAATAAAATACTGCAAAATTACAATAACTAATTGTAATGTTAGTAATTTGGTTTACAGTGGCGGTGGCGTTATCTTTTTTCCTATGTTGGGCGCCATTCCACGTGCAAAGGCTGATAGCTATTTATGGGAAGAATTTGGAGCATCCCACCGATACGTTTTACAAGGTAAAAGCGTTTATTGGATATTTATGATCGTACTGATAATAATAAAATATATAACATAATTAGCATATATGTACGTAGATTAATATATACGCACATATAGACTTAGTTCAGAACGTAGACTTCTAAGTAACTAAAATATATTGATTATAATTTAAAACTTCTCTAAACTGTAAAGATACGTACAAATAGTTTATAAATATTCATAGTTAAAAATAACATAAAAGACACATGTAAATTTTTACCTTCTTTCACATTAAGAATGCTTAATTTCATACTATTATATCTGCATAATTTTCATAATATGGGGTCTAAACTTTTTTCTTCTACAAATTTAAATAAATCAAATGGATTAATGAAGGTGTTAGAAATTAAGATACTTTAAATTTTAAGATTATATTTTTATAAGATAGGTATAATTTATCATTAGACATCAAGAATTATACCAAGTCTAATTGATGATGCGTAAGTTTGATTTGCACTTTGGAAAATGTTAACCTTCAAATATAGGTCCGTATTTATAACCTGCTCTCAATTCTGACCTACCTACTAGTTTTTTTTCTTACCAAAATGTAAGATATATAATATACATACCGCTATGTGGATAATTGAAAATGTATGGTTTATGGTAAAAAAAGTCCAAACATTATAATTGAGATTATAGCTATAATACTAATTTATTCATTTTTATGGATAAAAAATAATGCTGTCATTGATTAATTATATTTTAAAATGTAAAATTGAAACAAAATAAATTTAAAATTAATTTATTTACTTACACTTAAATTACTTGATTATGAATATTCATACGTTAACTTTATAAATGTTACTGTTTTACAGTACAATAACCTTGTAAAAAGTTTTTATATGCAAAATAATGATAAATTATTTATAAGACTTTTAATATATGTTTAATATAATGAAGCACAAGTACGCCTACACGTAGAATAATACGCTCACACCTTTGAGCCTGCGCACCTCAGTAGTTCACTACAAACTCCTTCCATTGGATATAAAAGATGGCTGTTTGGCCTGTGAGTGTTCCATAATCAGCAAACATTCTGGATTGCCTTGAAGATTGTACCACAAAGCTAGGCTATTGGATTCTTCAAAGGCCAGATCAGCAAATTCCTTAAAAGCAGGCAGCAAGGCAACGTCATGATGCCAATGATCTTCGGTCGCGGTAGTCACTTAACATCAGGTGACCCGCTTTATAAGACTGCTATCGTACAGTTAATACCAACCTAAATTTCTATCTCTTCAAGCAGTTAATAGTAATAGTTTAAATAATAATTTAGATATTCCTTTTATTTTTAGATTACATTTTTTAATAACTGTAATAAAAGTCACTTCCAGTTTTAAGATAAGCCGGAATCTTTATGTAAAATGTTTGGTTTAAAATAACCATATTAAATAAAAGATAAATTATGAAGAAAATATTGTTGATTTATTATTATCAACAATATTTTCTAATGGACCTAGTATAGTGATATTTTTTCCACTTTTCAATTGGGCAACAAACTAAGGCAAAAGGCACAGTAAGGCACTTGGTGCAATACGTGACAATACCAGCGCGTGTCCAGTGTCAACTCTCCCTCTGAGAGTTACAACCACCATCGGGCATCAACGACCACCTCCAGACCGCGCACAGGCGCTAACTTATATTCCACTATACTACGTTTATTGTTTTCTTTAAATAATATTTGTTGATTATTATATCTTTCCTTGTTAACAGGTGTACATAGTGCTGACTTATTTATCGGGGGTCCTTTATTTTCTTTCAACTGCGATCAATCCGTTCCTTTACAACATCATGTCGAATAAATTCAGGAACGCTTTCAAGGTAAATTGTTGATTGTCTACTATTCTTTCTCTTTACGCCTTTAAAATTTAAATCAAGATAATAATATATTTTTTTAATTTTAGCCTCATGTTGTATCCCATACATATCTGAGTAATTAGAGGGAATCTAGTGTTAAGACACTTCGTGCTCTACTTTTCGCCAAATTGTGGAGGCCGCGCTTATTTCGACACTAGGGCGAAGAAAATGGATATAATAAATATTTAATTTCCTAGAGTGGGAATAGAACCCACTACCTGTGCCCCTAGGTCACGACTGGCCTCAAATAAGATAATGTGGTATTATATTCTGTTCAGTATTGTATATTATAATTAGTTTTAGTTGCAAATGAAAATGATTACGTGTAATTGATTTATGAATATAGCATCTATGTGTTAATACTTTAATAGTAATTTCCTTTAATATTCATAATATAATTATTATATTTAGATAAATGTCTGCGTGTAATTCACATAAACACGTGTAGTTAGCTTGTTACTTTTTTATTCTTATATTTTATTTATTATAGCTCTTTTAGCTTTACGCTATAGCAGAGTAGGCCGAGGAAACGTAGTGTTAAGACACTCCGTTCCCCACTTTCTGTCGAATTCAGGAGACTTTGCGTGTTGAGGGGCCTCAACAAGTGGCCTCAAAAGAACTCAACGCCGCGCTAAAGACAAACTACTACTGGTTTTAAGTATATAATAACATGCCAAAGCTTATACTTCCGTATACGATTATAAGTGGGTATGTTGCTTGACTGATGGGTACTTTGGGTAACCTTAATATCCAAGTTTATGGTATAATTTTTATATTTGTTATGTTTAAAAATCAAAATAATTACGATGTCTCGTTAACTACATTACATGTTTTACTCATGCGCCATTAAATCACGAGGAATTTTCTCCCAACATGGACGAAAACCGTATAATAAATACTTGTTATTCAGTCTGGCCTACTTATATTGTCTAGTGGTATTTATTGGACTCGACGTTGCCATTCAGTTCCTACTAAATAGAACTTAGGAAAAAATATTAAATATACGTACAATGTTATTTTTTTTTATAGACTTTCAATTTTAGAGTTAGGTGTAATATTGTATACATGTGTATTTGATTCTATAAAGGCAAAATTAGAAGGAGGTTATATCTGTAGAGTTTTTGTCGCCAATATTATGTATATGATTTAGCTGGGAATATTTATGTTTATTATATATATTTTTTCTTTTTTATTTAAGTTTTTGTTTTGTTTATTTTTATATTATAAGTGTGTGTATACATACATACCCAGAAACTAGGGCGCTCCAGCAAGTGAAGCTCGACGCTAGCAGTGTGTTTTTAATAAATTTATGAGTTAGTTAAAATTATTTTCCCATGTATACTACATTTTTTATCGAGGTAGAGACATAATTAATTGCAAAAATATTTATCCATACTGTAGAGATTAAAATAGGCCTCTTATTGCAAATTTATTGTATTTTGAAATTAATAAAAAGCTTAAATATTTAAATTCTGAAAAGTTATAACATAGTAGGTGCCAGGTTCAAAAAATTATCACCGAATAGGAGAGAAGGTCTTTCATAAATATTTCTTATTTAAACAATATAATTATAATATTTACGCCTGTTAAATCTGGAAATGAAAATCTTTTCGACAAAGTTGTTAAGATTAGATCTGTAATTTACGAAAACGCGTCGTTGTATCCAATTTAGCGGTTGTTTATCGCATTTTCCGTAGGTAGTATTCGCTTGTATGAATACGCCGTGATTACAATGAGAATAAGATAAGTACAGCTATAAGTGAGTCATTATTGAAGGTTGATTTTATATTATATAAAACCATCCATTATATAAAACCTGACAAAACATGGTAACGAAGACTTACTTTGTCAGGTTTTTCTGTGTAAGAATTTTTTTGAGATCAATCGTACGCACGATTGTAAACGCGACAGGACGTGGGTTTCATTCCCACTCGAGAAAATGAAATCTTTAATATTTTCGTTTTCCTGACTCTGGCAATGTGCTACAGCGCGGCGTTGAGTTCCGCCACTCAATACGCAAAACCTGTAGAACTATAATAAGTTTCTTTGTAGGTTTTGATTGCCTCTTAGATGGCGAATTGAGGTAATGAAGCTTTATTAAACTTTTAATCCACAGTTCACAGTGTGGGTTTATTTCTTAGAACATACAATCTAATATCTAATATATATGTATATTCTCTCGTCTCATCAGCATCTTATTGCGCGAGTGGCACCTTTAACTCCTAGGAGTAAAGGTCACCCATAAATCTGAACTATTTTTGGTAGAAAGTCGACTAGGACTGACTTTTGTCTCGTTAATTTTTATGCAGCATTTCACGCATTGGTTACTTGATGAAAATATTTCTTACAAAACAAATCTATATTGTTGCATATTTCTATTTAATATTGACTTAAATTAAAACCTAGTTCATATTAGGATTAATATAGTCAGTTTATATGTCAATGGAAACATTTTATTATTTATTATAATTTAGCCTGACTGCTACGCTACTATTCTACATTAGGTGTAAAAGTCTTCAAAATAAAATATAGCCTATATCCTGCCCAGACTTAAGAGCTACACACCCAAAAAAAAATCATTAACATCGGTCCTGTACTTCAGAAGAGGTAAAATTATACAGGCAGACAAAAAATTAAAAAGTCATAGACTCGTATTATATTACTTATTTTAAACTTGATTTATTTGTTATATTTTTCGTTCATTTTGTGACCTAACTTAACTAACTAAATTTGATTTAAATTTTAAACTCGTGGCAATTTCTAAGTTGATCTAATTGTATTTAGGTATTTAAATTCGAACGAAAAAATACTATAATTTAAGAGAAATTCTTTTGCTTTTTATGAATTGAACTTAGCTTAAGCACTCTATGACAACAGATATTTTAAAGTGCAATGTTTATTCGCTATAATGCCACGATAATTATAAAGTCGTTTAAATATTTTTCAATAACTCAGTTCCTATATCTCGGAATATATTAGAAATAAAGAAATATTAGTTTTTACGGAAAATTTACCTGTTATATGTTTTTATAAATATATATTAATTATACACACAAATAAATAGAGTAAAATAATAATTTGTATGTCTCTCACGTGAGAGGTAGGATTTTTGGACACAAAAAACTACACCTTCCACTCTGGGCCACGTGATAGTTTAATTATAGTATAGGCAAAAAAGGTATAATTGTAGCGTTAAATAATAATATAAATGTAGTGGTTTTACATAAAAACATATTATTCTACTACAATTTTTAGGGTCCCGTACGTCAAAAGTCTGATACTTTTGACTGGGACTGATTATCGCCGAAAATAATTAATTAATAGATATCTTGCAAAATAAATGCATTACTAAGTTATAAATGTAATAGATTTAATATGAAATTAGTGTACTCGTATATGTTCGCAATTAAAAATATGTTAGCTTTTATAAGTAGTAGTTGATCTACAATCACGAAATTGGTACAAAGCCGTAAAATCTGACTCGCACTGGTTTTTTATGAAAATATAATTAAAGTCCGAGTTACGGACCTTGTGGTCGTTGAATGGAGTTGAATCCAGTTTAGTTCGTTTATTAGAAGTTATAGCTTATAGCGGGCTTAATCGTCTCTAAATCGGACGCTTGGTCTGACTGGATAGGTTGTGGATTTGATTTCCCTCCATGGAAATTGAATATTTAATATTTTCATTTTCTCATCAGCAAAGCGCGGCGTTGAGTTCCGTAACTCATAACACAATGCTTCCAGAATATGACGAAAAGTGTCTTGATGGCAACGGAATGTCTTAATACTCGGTTCCCATATTCCCTATGCCTATTCTGCTATGTGCAGGATATAGCGTGAAGATAAAAAGAATCCTCTAAAAACACACAACCACATTATTTCCGATTAAACAGAAAGTAGATATTTAAGATAGTAAAATATAATAACATGATTCTCTTCTTTAGATGACGCTGTCAATGTGGTGTAGCAGAGATGGTCCACGGCTCGAGAGGACGTATAGTGCACTGCTAGCTTCACAACGACAACGAGCAGCTAACAGAGTGGTGCAAAGACAGAGGCAAGCTGGTCATCCGCGCCTCCTGTGCCGGTTGTCTACTGCTTCCTCACTAGGCGACGCTCCGCCGCGAGCGCAGGTGAGGTCAGACAACAAAGATTAAATTACATGCTTGGGAAATGGATGCGGTAATACTTGGTAATATTTTTTGTTTTGGTTTCTTCTTGTGTGTTTATTTATTTATCTTGTGTGTCTATTTATTTACCATATTAAATATTTAAAAAAGTCTTTATGATAAAAAGTAAAGTATGTTCCCCCCTTTCAATAGTTGTCATCAAAACACTGCAAATACCGAGATACAATTTCTACAATTATTGAGAATATTATTACACAATTGTTTTGCCCGTAGTACATACCAGCTAATTATTTTTGGTAGAGGAAACCTGGGAACCTAGTGTTAATAGACTCCGTTCCCATTAAAACACTTCCATTCCCCACTTTCCGGGATCCTCGAGGTGTTACATGTCGATTGGCAGAACTGTGATGATACGCTACGCTTTGCCTCGTTACAACGTAAGGAAATTAGATTATTAAATATTTCATTACCCCGATGAAGATACGAACCCACAACTATCGCGTATACAGTCGCACGCTTGTGCCCCTGCACCTCGACGACCTTTTCGAATTGAAGTATATGAGTAAATTCAGAAGTAAGCGCATGAAACCTGGTCAATAATCGTCCACCATTAAAACCAACATAATATTATCTTCAATATAATAATAAAACCATAAAAACATTGTGTTTGTTGATGAAAAAACAATGAAGGGGGGCATTAATTACAAAAAAATATGAATCTATTATTTGAAAAAAAAAAATGTCTGTCTGATTTCACATGCACATCTTCTGAACTGTTGGACCTATTTGAATGATTTTTTTATTATGTAGCTATTAGATGTTGGCAAGATAGGTATAGGCTAATTTAAAAGGATATAGGATTTTTTTAAGACTTCCACATCTGATGTAGAACTGTAGTGGTCCAGCTTAACTATAAGAAGTCAATATTGTCATAGAGACGATACGAATTCGAAATATCAGACCAATTTACACTCAAACGGGTCATAAAAATATGGAGGTAAAATTAGTTTTACCAATACGCGTATAAATTCTTAAGCATATTTTATTTTTTGTTGCTGTTGCTACATTATAAATAATCATAAACATTCTGTTGTATCTGTAAAAACTCGATTAACACATTGAATTGTTTTTTTTAGTGACTTGAACTTTTATATATAACTAGCGGCCCGCTCGCGGTTTCATCCGCGTGAACGATGTTATTATTAATTTCTGTCTCCATGTCTACGGCCTAGTGACGTCTATGCAAAATTTGAGACTCCTAGCATTTGTAGTAACGAAGTTACATACAATTTTTCAACCCCTATTTCTTCCCCTTAGGAGTCGAATATTTCAAATTCCTGTCTTAGCGAGCACCTACGTCCTATAAATAACTCCTATGCAAAATTTGGGATTCCTAGCACATGTAGTTTCTGAGATTCCGTGATGAGTGAGTGACCTTTCGATTTTATATATATAGATTACGAAATTTCCGGCGTACCTTGTTCTGGTCCAGTAACAATTTGTTACATTTCATTTAATTGATTTTTTAAAAACTTTTATATAATTTCGTTCATTTGGTGTAACTTTTAATATTTTTTTAAAAAAATAAATGAAATAATAATATGTAGTTGGATACATATTTTGATTGTGCGTCCTGCTATATTTTAAAAAGTGCAAATATTTTATTCTTGCACTTGCTAAAACCTAACAGCAAGCAAAACGCTAGTAAATTACATAAAAGAAGATTTAAATGTATACGTTTTTATAAGTGTAAGAGTGAAAATGTGACTCGAGACACTTGTGGCTTGTTAGGTGTGTTAAAAAAATACCTGGACATAAGAGAAAATGTGAAAACAAAAATTATATGAATAATTTCCTACTCTATTCCCTTTCTGTTTAGTTTCACTATATAATGATCCTGTCTATATGTAAATATTATATATAAATATAAAATATAAATAATGACTACATATAAACACAGATATTTCAAACTGGTTTTTTGTCTCTTCCGTAGACTACATGTATAAAAACAAAATAAAATCTCTAGTAATTTTTAACGTTCAAAAAGTAAGTGGTCAATGATTTCGTACTTCGAGAATATTATGTTGCTATTTGTTACTTACTTTCCTTATTTTTAAAACAATATTTATTTTCATTTATGCACCAATGCGCAGGGGCGGGCACTAAGTATGACTGTAAACACAACAGGATGTAGGTTCGATTCCCACTCAAGGAAATAAAATATATAATATTTCAATTTTCTTCACGATTTTGTCGAGGCAAAGCACGTTCCGCCTCTCAACACGCAATGCCTCTAGAATTCGGCAGAAAATGGGAAACGGAATCGTCACTTTTACTCGCATTTTGTATAACCAAAACTAGTACAGTTTTTAAATATAAATTTTAACATATTTTTACATATGTTTAAAATAAAACACGAAATAAACGCTTAATACTTAATATGTACATATTTATTTCTGTCTAGAACAGTGTAATTGTAGTTTAGGAGTATTTACTGCCAAGGACGTTCGTTGAGTACATAATATACATATATTTATGTAAAATATCCAGAGGCCACTGTGGGGCAGTGGGACTGCGTCCAACTGATCTAAATGTGGTTGTGGGTAACTTGGTGGAAGGAATTATTATTTGAATTTAGTACTGAATTATCTCTGTCTATCCTGCTAAATGCGGGATAGAGTGTGAAATTTAAAGAATATCACATAAGATGTATCTTCCTTTGTTTCAACCTTTATTTCCGCACGTTATTTCCATTTTTAATTTTCGCACCTTTTTGCAATTAAGTAGTTTTACTTGTATTTAATATTTATACTAAAATTTACGCATACAACATTATTTTACTATTAAATTTAAACATATTCTTTAAACCACGAATTATGTTAAGCATATCTGTCTGTCTGTATACAATAATCATATATAATAATCATTCCATGCCATTTAAAATAGCTAGTATTATAAAGAGATATGTATTTGTTCGAGTGTGAGTGTTTTTTTTGGTATTAATTACTTACATACTACTATCTCATCATACTCTATCCTATTTCATGGACTATTTTTGCCCGACTACGGCGAAGTAAAAGGGAGGTTATGATTTTGGACGGTATGTAACAGATTAACATCTGTTTTCCTGTAGCTTCTAGAATTAATAAATAAATCAGCATCACGTTCAGCACACAGCAGAGTAGACAGAGGGAACCTAGTGTTAAAACATTTCGTTACTCATTTTTGCGCCGACACCAGAGCCTGTAGCGTTTACACGCTTGTGCCTCTACGCCACGACTGGCCTCGATTTAATTTACTTAATAGACAATAAATAATGTGACTTCTGCAATAAAAAAGAATGAATAGATAATTAAATAATAAAAATGATATTTAAGTGTTGTTTGTTAACAGAACAGTCCTTTGTTCATAATATGACCGGTTCAGGACTCAGCTATAGGTTTCTATATATTTAATTCGAATTAAAATAAATATTGACTAGTAAACTAGTCACGTGTACCTACCAGTCGTAGTCGAATGTCGTACAAATTTTTCAGCTTCTCGCTATATCCTGCACATTGCAGGGTAGGTACAGGGAACCTGGGAAAGTGATAACTTCTTCCTTTACAGAAGTCGGCAAAAAAATATTTTCACTACGAAAATGGATCATCAAATGTGTTCTTAAATTTTCTAGGTCAGGATATATGATACATTAAGTAAAAGGGTAGCTATAAAAGTAACTGCGTATTTGCCCTGAAATCCCAGACACCTACAACCGTGATGATATAACGCTTGGTTTTGGATTGTCATATTTGTTTTATACTATTTGTCAAAGATATCAGCTTAAATTGTTCCGTCATGGCGCAGGGACACAAGCGTGTGACTGCAACGCTACGGTTGTGGGTTCTAGCCCCACTTAGGGGAATGAGTTATTATTTATTTTATCAATTTTATCAAATAATTCATGCAATATTTATTTTTATTTTTCGTTTTCGTGTTCCATCACTCTGCTGTGTGCGGGATACAGCGTGAAGCATGAATTATTTTTTATTTATAATTTCTTGTTAGTTATATGTTCAGGTCAATCGTGTTCAATTCATAAAATTAGTTGATATTTCAAAAAATAATAATGGAGACCGTACTTAGAAGAATTATAAGTGTACATGTTTTAGGTATGTGCGTCGCGAAGGCAATTAAAGACACCTTGCGGTTTTGCACAATATTTTTCATATTTTTTATTTTATTTTTAACTTTTAGCTTAAGGTGCAGCGGGGATTTGAAATATTAAAATATAAGCATGATTATTATTGGGTCCCAAAAAAATAACACTAATATTTATAAATTGTGAGTAATATAATATAACCCGACCCAAGCCAGACCAGCCAGCCAAGTGGACAGCGTCATTTCTAATATTATTCTGAAGCAAAATATTAATAAATTGAGCTTTATAATTTAGTGAAAGTTAGTTACCTTAGTTAGTCATCTTAGTTACCTAATAACTACCTAAGTAACCACCATCCATGATCCATATTCCCTGATAATACTAAAATGACTTACCAGGTTTACGGCTCTGGGCTTTTACTAACAAATATAACAATTTAGTTCTAAGTACTAAATAATATATATATTGTTATTGTATAACTAAAAAGCATTTATAATTTTCAATTAACAGTTACCCATTGTTTATTGTTGGTTTTGGTTTCCTTTACATATTATAAAAAAATATATTAAAAGTACCTAAAAAACCTAGTACCTAAATTAAAAGTTCAGAAAATAATAATAAGCTGAAATTATTAAATTAATAGAAAAGAAAACTCCACCAAATGATAAACAATTTTGACAATCTACTGTATAATTTTGATATACATATTAATATAGTATCAGTAATAAATTACTGTTAAACTATTTTTCATTATTTTGCAGTCATATCACCGACAAAACCTCTCCATCGTAGCTGAGGCACCAAATGCAAATTGGCTTTGGAAGCAACGACTTGTGGAGGGATCGGACTCCTTCACGTCGCCA
>DWNA01002030.1:0-12797 GCA_018249835.1 Heliconius besckei
TTTTTTTTATGTATAATAATATTAGCAAATGTTAGGCAGAGACCCTAATGTCAAAAGACCACTATAAATTATGTTTACTTTAATTTCAAAAATTTTGTTTACTTAGAAGAAAATAAAATTATATTTTCCAACCATTTAGAAACCAATAGAGACAAATTTTGACATAAATTGGTCCAATTGTGTAGGAGCAGGAGTATAACAAACGGGCATATAAAAGAATTGTATATGTAAAATAATTTACATACCTCACTACAAACAAGACCGTGCCAAGTGCCAGTCATGAATCTTCTTATAAATTCATCTTCTACAGCAGTCTCTGATCTACGCAGACCATCTTTTAAACTTGCTGGAAACAAGGTATACTAAGTGTTTCATTTTCTAAGAATAATTGCATATTATTATTTTTACATTATAAGAAACATTTAAGAATTTTTGGGTAGGTTTGATATTTTTAGCTTCACATTTTATTCTGCCTATAGCAGGGTAGGTAGAGACAAACTTATGTTAAGGTATTTGATTTTGAGTTGCATAACTCAAACAGAATGAGAAATGCAAATAATTTATTCCTAAGAGTGGCGATTGGATTGGACCAAAAATGATGACATTAACAATCGCAATGGCTTTAATTATAATAAATATTTTCTGTTATAAAAATATTTATTATAGGTATAGAATATTTCCATCTAAATTTCCTAGATGAACCAAAAATGCCTAGAAAAGAGAAATAACGATTTTTCTGGATACAAACCGATGATACTACTTACACGTATTCCAAGAGTTCCAAGACTTTCGATGAGCAATGTAATGAGGTGGATTTGCCATTTCATAAGTAAGGGGCTTGTCTCTCTTTTTCGTGATCCGATATTTTCCGGAAACCACTCTGTTTAGTGCGGCCGATGTGTGCAACTGAGATGCTAATATTGGTGACCATTGCGACAATATATTAGTAGACTGTAAAATGTATTAAAAAATCATTAAATAATATCCTAATAAAAAAGTGAGGTTACATTTTGTATGTAACATAACATACCTGGGTTAGTTTAGTAATAGACGTAGTTAACATTTTTCCAATATAAATTATTTTTCGAAATAGTTTAGCAATATATATTTACAAATTCTTGTTTACTTTTTTAAATTCTAGAGAAATTATAATTATAAATAAATATGTCAATCCTTCTTTGACATATTTAATTTTGACATTTTCAATTGTCGTTTGTAAACACATAAGGCGTTAAGAAATACTAAACAATTAATTCACTCCAAACGCCATATATCAAGAATTCAATTCAATTCAACAATTAATTCACAAACGTTATTTAAACTAAAATTACGATTAATACTTTTTTTATATAAAATTAACGAAAAATAAATTTAAGAAATCTTTTGCATGTTATATATGTATATTCTATTTTAATTATTCTTATAAGTTCTATACCTTTTAAATAGTTTAATTTTAAAAGAATAGAGAGCTTCGTACCCACTCAGAAAAACGTTTTTTAACGACTGCCGCAGGGAATGTTATATCTAAGTAAAACTTATAAAGTCCCAAATGAGAACCCAGAACCACTGTGCGACATTAGTCCCGTTATCTTATCACCTTCTAGTTATATTAGAAAAATAATTTGTTGTAGATTATAACTCTTTTATTGCCATTGCTTATTAGCAATTAATACCAAAAATATTACTGTTAACTACTTATAAATTTTAATGGATTTATGTGCTTTGTAATGTTGTGCCTGATTTCCACAATTTTAATTATATTTGTGATATTACAGACGAATGGTAAGATTAATTTTACAAATTTATATAAAATATATTACCTTAAATATTTAGGTAGAATTTTTCAAATTTAGGACTACCTGACTATGGAGATTCTAATGTGTCAGTATTATCTCAAAACAATTACAATATAACGAATAAAGTTAACAAAATTGCGAAAGACATTTTGTCTCATTCTGCTCCGAATAATAGAGAATTTGTGATAAGATCTGTAGAAAATAAATTATTTAAAGCGGCTGAGCATTTAGGCGAAAAAGGTAAGAAACATGTACAGTTGATTATGGAAGGAATCAAAGAAAAGATTTTAAATTGCACAATGCAAGAGAAAAATAATGAAACAAAGAAAGAAAATGACAAACCTACATTAGACAGAAACGACTCTAAGGAAAGGACGCAAGCAGTAAATAATTTATCAAATACGATAAAAAATCTCATCAATTCTGAGTTAGATAATTTAAAAACGGAGGAAAGTAAGCAGAAACTTTTAGGCATTATCAAACGTCGATTTTTAGATTCAATCAATGAAAAATTAAATATAGCCCCCGTAGTCCAACAAACGGATCCAAAATCAAGAGTAATTACAGAAACTAATGGTAAAGAAGAAATTAATAATTATTTTGCAAGTAATAACAAAATTCGAAGGACTGATTTTATTAATAATAATGTTGCAACCAGACAATCACTTAAAAGTTTTACCGTAGCTGATATATGCAATAATGCTTATCAAGTATGCTCTGAAATACTAGATATGAATAGCTTAAAATGTATTTATAACGATGATCTCGTTTCCTTAGACACATTGTGTGATGGTAGCACTGACTGCCCACATGGGTCTGATGAAAAATATTGCGGTTCACAAGGTAAGATTTCATGAATTTTTACTCATTATGACACACGACATACAGTTTTTCTAATCAAATATTAGTGGGTGAGTAAGTTTTGATGTGTATAAACATTTTAAATGGAACTGTTTGACCGTATTAATTGCTTATATTTAGTTTTATACATTTTGGGCACCGGACGATTCAAACACGTGACGTACACGAATAATCCGTTTAAAGAGTTTCATTTAAAGTGCGTCAAAATCAAGGACAGTTAAGAATTTTATGGTAAAATAATTTGTAGTTATGGAAAGAATGGAATTCTCAATAAAGATCATTAATAAAATAGACAATTTAAATGGACATAAGTGTTTTCACGGTGATGAACTAACACAAACTCATGTAATTAGAGACGTTCTACAAACTCAGCTAGATTTTAAAGAGCAATATTTAAATTTTTCTTCACATATGAACCAATTAGCTGAAAATAAAGAAACTGATAGCGAAGTAAATATCAATCGCAAAGCAAATGAAATTGCTCTAATTATTAGTTCCCTTGCGCTAGCATTACATAGCACACTTTGCTCTAAAAAAAGTGATGATATCCCTGTTGCTGCACGAAGAAGTTATGACAAAATAGGTCTTAGTGAAACGGTAGAAAAAATAACTTGGCCACCAAAATGTAGCTGCGTTAAAGATCATTGTCCGAATTGCACAGACACTTGCAAGCGTATCTGTAGACATAAGCACGGCCTGGCTAACTGGAATTGCGAATCTACAAACGGCTCAAGTGTAATATCACTGAATTCTCTATGTGACGGCAGACCAGACTGTATTGATGAAAGTGATGAAAATGGTTGCGATACTGGTAAGTCCAAAAATATAAATAATTTCCACAAAAATACATTGTTATTTACCTTTAATTAATGTACTATTGATAATTTCTCAAACATTTGCAAACACAGCTTTAGGATACGCAAAGTTTGACGCTCACGGAATATACAGCAATATACTCAAAATGTTGAATTTAAAAGCTTCCAAAGAACGTCCCTCGACTAGAAAAAAGTTGCTATATCTGTACAATTTGGTCACAAAGTTACAAAAGTTCACCACTGAGTCTGATCCTGATAAAATGATAATAACTAAACTGAGAGACCAATGCTTTTCTCTCTTAAATATTATATACACAGATGTTTTGGAACAGTCAGCAGGTTCTAGCGAAATTGAAGATGCCTATTTATTCTTGGCAGCTTTAAACCAAAATTTGGGGCTCGCCTTAAAAAGATCTAGTACAGGTAATGACAGAGAGATTAACGATAATTGCTTTTGTAGAAACGGCACCTGTTCTGTGCCTTTCTGTTCAAAAGTGTGTTATAAAGCTTGCGCTGCAGAACCAAAGTTAACTGCATATCAATGTAAAGATGCGAAGGAAAGAGTATCACTTAATAAAATTTGCAATGAAAAAGTTGACTGCCGAAATGGATACGATGAACAAGGTTGCAAGAAAGGTACGTGCGAAAGATAAAAATGTCCACTTTATATTTTTTTATTTTATTTGTTGGCCAAATAACATATTGAATTAGTATGTCCGCATAACACATATTTATATAGATAGTGGTTTTTTAAAATTCTGTGTACCCAACAGTAGGTCCACGCTAGTAAAAACATCGGCACCGGCAAAAAATATTCCGGTCAATTATATGATCAAAAACGACATTAGGTACATTCCGTCACGCACAACAAATTGTCTCATAAATTGGCAGGAAGTGGGAAAGGCCAAAGGGAGCTTTTTCCTATTTCCTTTTGTGGATGTTGTTAACTATGTTTTTTCCTACACCAAATGTGCGAAATATGCGAATAAAAATATTGTATTTTTATTCGCATATTTTTTAGACCTTCCGTGCATTACTCACCCGGGATAAGATAATCAAAAGTATGAAAAATTCTAAGATCGACGACGAAATCGACGCAGCCATCTAGCTATAGCTAACTTCAGGGCAGCCACGGCTCGTCGACTATTATATATTTATATTACATTTCAGGAGAAATTTGTCGCCGTCATCATTTACTAATATTAAAAAGAGCCTTGCTAGATATGGGACAAAATCTAAAAGGAACTTCCTTAGGTGAATTAATAAATTCTTGGAAAGTGAAGGTATACCTAATAAATAATGATAATTACTTACTACTTACAAAATATTATAGGACAACTTTGATTAGATAAACTAAATTTTATGACTAACCGTACTGATAGTTTAGTACGATTTGACTAACAGATTACAACTATTTATTTTTTATGTTAAGACACTCCTTTCTCCACTTTTCACCAAATTCTAGATCAGAGAAATTCTAGATTGCGTGCCGAGTGGCTGAACTCAACGCTGTGCAAATATTAAATGAAAATATTAAATTTATTTCCTCGAAGGGCTATCGAATCTACAACCTGTCGCGCTTATGGTAACTAATAATATCTTAAATAATATCTTGCATATTAATAGGCAATCCAAATGATAAAAATTGCGGAGAAGGACAGCAGACCGAAGCCGAAAATATTTAAAAATATAATAAAAGATATTCTAAAAAGTTTAGTTGTGACTTACGGCTCCGTCGATTACTTCAGAAGGAACAGCAAAGAGTATGGTTTACCAGAATTCCAGAATATTGCTCAACTCCTTATGGAGAATATGAAACTTTGTGGGAAATAAATATATTTTTTTAAATATTTTGACTGATTAAAATCTGATCACTGATTAAAAATATTTATATCAGTGGCGTAGCTAGGGTATTTGCTGCCCGGTGCGGCTTAGGGGACTTGATGCCCTTTAAAATGGTCTAAGGTCTAAAAAAAAAAACAAAGTGATCGTCGACTTTGATGCCCCTTTCCTTTTGATGCCCGGTGCGACCGCACCGCTCGCACCCCCCTAGCTACGCCACTGATATATATCCATAATAGTGACATACGAGTATATTTTTTTTTGCCTCTTGCCCTTACGGTAAGAGGCAAAGAGGATTAAAACCCATAACATAAACAAATATACATAATTATATTGTCTCAATATCCATTGAAAATACATTTATGAAATTTAATCTTAATGTGAACGTTGTTAACTATGTTTTTCACATTGGTTTTTTGTACATCATCACAGTTCAAAAGTTGAAATGTTATAAGGACGTATACCTAAATAAAAATATAATTAAATCAACTTCACGCTGTATCCCACACATAGTAGGGAAGGTAGAGGGAACCTAGTGATTGGCTGATTACTTGATATATGGCGTCTGGAGCGTGCCACTTCAGCACAATTTATTTCGCTAATATCACGTTGTATGGAATACGCACGAAGGAAATTGACCGGTAAAAAAAGATAACTATACACAATTATTGAAAGGTAGTATTAAGAGACATTTCCGTTCCCCACTTTCCGCTGAATTCCGGAGGCAGTGCGTGTTGAGTGGTCAAACTTTAAATGACATTTTAGCAATGTGACAGTAAAACAATTTTGCTTTTCATTTTATTTCTTAGATGTAGCTAATTTTGATATAAAATAAATTAAAAAATTACAATTATTATTAGTTATCTGTTAATGAGTCGTATGCGGTATTTAAGGGTACGTGGCGTTTATATTACATTAGTCGTTTGTGAGACACGGACGCGACATGGCAGGTGAGTGATAAGATAACTGATAAGATAACAATTTCACCCATTTTCATATTAAAAGCAATGGCCGTATATCTCTATATTAAAATAGTTTGGTTAGCATAACAAAGTAATGAAATGGTTAAAACAATTAAGTAATAACATTTTTGTACTGTCATTTCATTTAAGTCGTCTTCAAAAAATTTAAAAGTATTGTAAAATGAGATAGTTGGTAGATTGGAGATTTTTTTACTTCAAGGCTAATAATCGCTAAACATTCTATATATATTATAATATTTTTTTATATAGCGTCTAATATTAATATATCACAAACAATACATTACGTACCAGAAGACTGATTTTCTAGAGAATACTTGAAATATACGTCTCTACGTCATCAATTGTTATGTTGATTTGCTCTACACCAGTCTCTATGAAGATGGTAAATAGAATGTAATCCACTTGCATTAGTAAATGCACGCCGAGAAATTACTCATAGAAATTATTAGTAAATTTAACCTTCGCGTTGATAAAACGAATATTTTTTATTTAATTTAATTTAATTTATATTTGAATATATTCTTACTATTATTATAAATAGAAAGTTTGATAAGATGGATGTTTGTTGTACTTTCACGCATCATATGATGAACAGATTTAGATGAAACTTTACAGTAATATAATTTATACTTCAGAATAACACACAAGTTACAATTTATGTAAGAATTCTTGCTGTAATATAACAATAAATTTAAGCGGGCGAAGCCGCGTTTTATTTGCAAGATATTTATTTATGCATTTTGAAACAAGGAATTTATAAAAAATTCAAATTTCTTCTATCATTAACGAAAAACTTTACCAGTCCGTTCGTTTATCGTCATTATATATAATTTATCTTTAATTAAAATCGCAATTGAATAAGTAATTAGGAACTTCTAGTGAAAATTTATGAATAATTAAAATATGTGCAATAGACTTATATGTACACTACAAATTGTACTACACTGCTTGTACAATACAAATCATATCTTTAATGAATCATACGAGTATACTTAAGTTGTAAGGTTTAATGAACCAAAAATGAAAAAAAAAGAACAGCCGAATAATGCGCATGCGCAAACATACAGCTACGGGTGATTATTCACAGCTGATAAAATTACTAGTAGTTTCGCTGCTTCTAGAAATATTAAGTATTAAAAAAGTTAATACTGATTTCAAATATTTATTCTAGAAATAATACCAAGACTGTCGTTTATTCTTTTTCTTGGTTCGGATTGAACATTCGACAAGTGGTTACCAACTGATAAAATAGATACCTTAATGGCATTAACAGATATCTTACATATATACTTTGATTACTTATACTTTGATAAACAAGTCTAATATAATATATAATATATCTATATAATATATGATAACTCATCGGATATAATCGGTTTTACAATCTTATTTAAACAAAATTTCTGATACTGAAATTAATTAATATATCTAACCTAATTTAATACGTAAACTGTTGTCCTTCAAAAGAGATTTTTAATATATGAATACTTCATTTAATTGTTTTTCCAATCTAAAATTTTAAAAAAGGTCAAAATCTGATGTCTTGTTGTGTCTTTATTAAACAACCAACAAAACTTAAACATATTATAAATAGTAAACTATAACATCTTTATTTGTATTATGCAGACAGATATTACGGTTACGGTGGCATGCCTCCACCGCACGGCTATCCTCCTGGCCCTCCCGGGTCTGGCCATCCTCCCCACATATACCCCTATGGCCCCGGCGTAGTATACTACCCAGTTCACCCGGCTTACTTCTACCCTCCCAGCGGTCACCCTCACCCTGGTCCTCCGCCTGATCCCGTCCAAGTAGTCGAGCAACCAGAAGACGCAGTGCCCGAATTACCCGGAGAAACTGTCGAGTTGCCTTGGAGTAAGTCTTACCGGGACATGGGATTGGAAACGATCACGTAATCTTGTTTTTGATCTAAATATATTAATTAGTGACACGTCACTAAATAATATAGAAACTTAAAGTCAATATTTTTTTTTGTATATTATTATTTATTTAGTTATCTAGAAAGATTACGAAATCGTTGCACTTTGCTATGAGATGAAGAGATGAATCCTTAATCACATAATAATTCATGTAATGACTAACTGTCATAAACCTTCCAAGCAATTTGCTTTTGCTCATGATTTCATTTCTATATATACATATTTTTATTATTTTAATCGCTTTTATCACTATTTACCAAGAATATTATCTGCTAGCTAAACTTGTCCATCTACTGTCTTTGAAATGATTAATCGACACAACAATCCAATTTTGGACTATCAAGTAACTATCTATTTAGTCATTCTTACTGGTTTTTGTAGTATTAGTGTGAAGCAAGGTGTTATCTCTTCAAATTCTTGGGGTATCGTCTGCCGATGTTGGGCCAATCCTCTCTATGGTTCCTAAATTCCTTTCCTTTCCTTGTGTTTTCTAAATTTTCTTTTACATAAATTACAATAATAATACATTATGTTTCCAGGCTTGTATGTAATAAGCCATATAGAGTTTTGGCCATTGCTTTCTGTGCTGTTTTAATTTAGTATAAGTAGTTACATTAAACGTACACGACATATTTTTTCAACGAGTCACCCATACATATCTAATGATAAAAACGGAGAATAACAAATTCTTTGATAAAAACTGATAAGTTCTACGTATATCAATAAATATTGACGATAGCAATGGAAAAATGTATAACTGAAAGTGACTTCAATATATTGTTTATGAAAATTCGTTATTTTCTATCTATGATAACCTGATAGGGTTACCACACCACACCAAACAATTTTGACTAGAGTTAGCAGTAGTAACAGTTAATAAGAAATCTCATAAGACTCACAATAGAGATTATAAGTTTATAAACGTGCGTAATAACGCACAATGTAAAAATATTTTACAAATAAAGTAGCTGCAAATTTATCGATGTATTGATGGATTCGTAGTGTAATATTTAACTGAGCCTAAGGAAACATGACATTTAGAATACATTTCTAACTATTCACTAAACATCATTCTAGTAAAGATAGTTCTACCATAATACTAAATAGTAACAAAACTACCCAGGTACATACCGTTGGGTTCCCGCTTGCTTGAGCCAGAGGAGCATTCCCATGGGTGCTCTACGTGTGGGCTCTGACGCTGATGGTGAAGAGATCTACGCGGGCAGAGCACATCACGAAGGAGATATCCTCCCAGCTAAAGTGATCCCATCTAAGAATGTATGCTACATCGCATATGGTGGTGAAGAAGTAATTAAGGATCAATTTGAGGTAATTATTAGTTATTAATTAAATTAAAAGTTAGGATTGTTTACTAAGGTCATGGAGTGTCTCAGCACTAGGTTCCCTCAGCCAACCCTGCAAGTTACGGGATACAAGGGTGGCGCTAAAAGCAAGGATTATTTACTAATTGCTTGTAAGATTACAAAACATTACAGGTGTTGGTTGGTGATTACTTTGATATTATTTTTAAGTCAAGGTCAAACAATAAATTTAATTCGATGATTGAAGTTAACGTTACGAAATTCCTCAATAATATATTAATCAACGTAGTGATATATGTTTTTATTAAAAGAGATAAAATAAAACATAACAAAAGGAGAGAGCCTTTAAGAGTCGGCAAAACAAGATTTATATTCAACGTATTGAATAGATTGTACGAAATTTCCTCATGTAAAATATGAGCTTCTAACCTAAATAACTGAATACTCTCTTCAAATTTTAAATTAATAATTATATCAACCTTAGTGCCAATTTCATTGATAATCATATATATTTTTTTCTGTTTTCTAGGTGCTAGTACCCGCCATGTTCTCATGGCAGTTCTCCACAAACGGCGAGGTCCCGCCCGGCGCGGTGGAGGCCGGCGTCACTGCTGACGGAGAGAAATTGTACTTCGGTAGAGTCACACACGATGGATGTGTCACTCCTGGAAAGGTGAATTTAATTATTTTGTAGTTTATTCGGGTTTACAGCCCATAAATAACATATAATTTATGATGATATTCCTCTAGCATCTAGAGTATTTCTTTTAATCGTAGAGATTGCAATATACAATATTTATTTAAAATATATTGAAGTATTTTAGAATATAATTAAATTTTCGTTTAATTATTTAAAAGTTAATTAAAGTTCACCACAATATTTTGATCTGGTTCAGCTATTTTTTGTTTGCATCTTTACTTGTACGTTTGTCCAGGATTTGTCTATTTTATGCCCCCATTTATATCCATTATAGAAAATAGGCACAAAAATGCTAACTTTCTCATTAAAGTTTAATTTTATAATACAATAAGAAATATATAATTCTTCTTATTTTCAGATCCACCCAAGTCACGCCACATGCTACTATCCATTCGACGGCGAAGAGAGGTCTTCAGCAGAGTACGAGTGCCTCGTACTTATGTAATACGTATATTTTGAGGAACATATCAGGGATTATTTAGGAAATAATCATAATTAATGGAACATTAATATATGTTATTTATAAGAATTAGTTTGAAAGTCATTTATTTAGTTTTATTCTTTCTTTATAAAAAGAGAATTTGAGTAAAGCTGTTTAAAATTACGAACAATTTTCAATATAGTGGTTAGTTTTTTAAAAAACAATTGGAAGAGGGTAGAACGAGGCTTACAACAGTATTGAAATATATTTTGCATTTATTTATTCGAATGATTTTTATTTTGCCCATTTCCTGTAGATCAAAAAATGAAATCAGCTTCATGCTGTACCCCCACACAGCAGGGTAAGGCAGAGGGAACCTAGTGTTAAGTTTCCCGTTCCCGTTTCCCACTTTCTGCCGATTTCTGGAGGTATTGCGTGTTGAGTGGCAGAACTCAACGACGTAATTCTAAATAAATATTTCATTTCCTCGATTGGGAATCGAAGTCACAACTGTCGCGTTACAGGTTTTGGCGGTTTTGTGCCGCTGCGCCACGACGGCCTCGACTCTAAGTTATTTATATTTAACCACGGAGACGAAGACGAGGAATAGTATCTTACAAATATTATAAATGTAAACGTTTGTAAAGAAGAGTGTTTGTTCTACTTTCACTGTCTAACTAAACGGATTTCCGTGAAACTTCGCGGTAATATAGATTAAACAACAGAGTAACACAAAGAAAACCGTTCCGTTTCCGTAAAGATTTTGTATAATTATCTCTTATATTACAATAAGTTAAAGCGGGCGAAGCCGCGGTCGCTAGTAATGTTAACTAGGGACCTGCAAGATTTTTAAGCGCAAATCACGTTTAACAGTAAAAACACCTAAACAACTGTAGGCGAAAATATTATATTAAACGTTAAATCTTTAGTTCGTATGTCAATAGTATTCATTCTTCATTGTAAAGTGACTTACTAACCTGATAGCACGTACTTACAGTTAAGTTCACTTTTAACTTATTTATAGTGAAAATTATGAAGAATATAATGAAAACAACGATTTGTTTTACTATATTTTGTAAGTAAAGTTTAAAATTAATATTA
Source organism: Heliconius besckei (assembly GCA_018249835.1). Lineage (NCBI taxonomy): Eukaryota > Metazoa > Arthropoda > Insecta > Lepidoptera > Nymphalidae > Heliconius > Heliconius besckei. The sequence goes on from DWNA01002030.1 coordinate 11,782, forward strand.
AGACATGTATTTAGATGAGATTTTTGCTTAAAAAATATTTAAACTGTAAAAATTAATTAAAAAATGTTTTGCAAATATTTATATTGTGAATCTTTTAAAATGATCTTTTAAAATGTTGTTTCATGTTTTAGATAAAATTCAATAATAACAACTTTAAGTGCATTTAATTAACTGTTTTTTAGATTACAGTTCTAATAAAATGAAATTTATCTTTTCTATAAGTGTTATTGAGCACATAAAGGTTCTTGCATATACGAGTACAGTTCATAATTTGATTTGAAATTACGAAATAACAAATTATTTATGGATTATTATTCTTAAAAAAATAATTAATTATTGCTCAGAGTCGGTCGTGCCGCTGGGAAAAGTATGCAATTATAAACTAAGGTTGTGGGTTCGATTTCTAGTTGAGGAAATGAAGTAAAATATATTTCCATTTCCTCGCATTAACGAGATAAAGCGCGGTGTTTAGTGTCGCCAGTCCACAAGCAATACCTCCAGAATTCAGTAAAAAATGGGGAAGGAGGTTTAATAATATAATAATATTACAATATATGGTAAAGTAACTAGGTAAACGTACCTAGTTGTAGACTTGTAGGATAAAAATAATTTCAAATATATGGCCTGGTAAACGAAAAAAAATATCAGTGATATAGAACCTTAAGGCAATAAGTCTTAACATTTTTGTCTATTTTGTACACGCTAATCTCCTAAAATAGCTAAACCGATTTTTATGCAGTTGTCACTATTACATTTCGGTAAAGTTCCCTTAACATTCAGTGTTTGTTTTATTTCAATCAGCTTATAAATAAACTCGTTATAATCTCGGTCAGCTTAAAAATATGTTATAATTTTAAAAAAAATGAGAAATTAAAATAATAAAAAAAATTCTTCACTCCGGTGTCGAGGCAAAGCGCGGTGTTGATTTCGGTCACTCAACACGCAAAGCCTTCAGGATTCGGCAGAAAGTGGGGAAACGTAGTGTCTTAACACTAGGTTCCCTCTGCCTACCCTGC
>DWNA01002031.1:0-12797 GCA_018249835.1 Heliconius besckei
GTAGATTAAATCTTACGAAATGCTTTAAGGTCTGAGCGGTATTGTAGCTGTTTAATAAGCCTCGTTGGTTTCATTATAACGTATAATATATATATGTAGGATTCAAAATTAAAAGTCATTTCATCGTATATATATATATATGTAAATACTAGTTTTCACCTGCGGCTTCGCTTGTTCAAATGGAAATAACTAAAAGGGTGTTTAATACGTTTTTTTTAGATTCACGCTGTATTCCGGACATAGCAGGGTAGGTATTGCGTATTGCCGGGCGACCCTCGACGCATTTGTTTTGTTACCAGAGCGAAGAAATGGAAATATTAAATGTTTTATTCCCCCGAGTGGGAATTGAACACAAGAACAACTCAATCCAAGATCCTTTCTTTTACCCTCCATCGTAATTTAATACCTTTTAGCGTGTTAACCTTCACTTATAGCCTATCTTATAACTTAACACTAAACTACAATCTACTAATATTTAATATTTCTATCTAAATCATTTAGTAAGCAGAGAAACAATTTTTCATCTCTTACAAAAATTAACTAAAACTAATTGAAATTGTAATTTTTAAAGCTGTATATTGAATAAATATTATTAACAATAATTGAGTGGCACAACTTCAACCTATATTTATGCACTTCTCACGCCCTAATAAGAAAATATTTTATGTTATTTTGCCCGAGGCCTTTACATTAAAATACGATTCCATAACGAGAATGTAACCTATAAAGTTATTATTCCCTCTGACATATGGCTCTGTGGTCAGAACAGTTCACAGGGTTCCCAATAGGCAAAAGTTCAAGTCCCGTTACGCTCAAATTTTTATACGTTTTGTACACTGATGACGTTCCCAGGTTCCCTCTGCCTACTCAAACTAAAAAGTTAAGTAACACAATAGTTAAACAAAACACATGTATTCAGATTCACACCCTAATTTCATTGACATTATAACTCAATGGTCACAAAATTGGAACAAATTAAACGGGTGAAGCACCTCTTACCCCAATCAGGAGTTGATGGGTGTGCAGATAGATGACCCCCCCCCATGCTTCAGCAGGCGCGTTAATCAATTGGTCATGGCTGTCCGTTTGACAACGACAGTCGTTACGGATAGTTAGTAAGCTGTAGTATAGTTGTTAACCTAATGACGAGATTAAAATTGTTGTAGACATCTTGATTCTAGCAAAAAATAATATACTTATATAATATACATAGTTATCAAAGAGAACCTGTAGGTCAGAGCGTTTGGACGGTTTCCAAGAGATACGGGTTCGGATCCTTCTAAATCGCTAAAGTTTAATTTTATACGCTATATGTTCACATTTTAATATGTATTCTGAATAAATAGTTTTCTTTAATAAATGAGAAATAACATTTTAAAAATAAATAAATATGTATTTTACAAGTATGTATTTTACTTTTGTCAAGTAACATTTGAAAACTAACCTAACTAACTAGTGTTAACCTTGTTTTCCACTTGTCGCAAAATTTTTAAGACATTACCACTTGAGTGGTGGAAATCATCGATGCGAGAAAATGAGATCAATCCATTTTACCGAATAGCAATCGAACCCACTACCATCACTTTTACATTGAAGCGTTATATTATTACGCCATGGCCTGGCTGACCTTATTTTTACTTAACATACCAAAAAAATGTCAACATTTATATTCTTAAGCGAAAAACATCCCAATACATATATTCATCTAAATCAATACGAATAATATATAATTTGAACATAAATAATTATTAGCCACGCCTAGATTCACAAATACATTTTTGCTCTACAATCAATGAATAACTTATTTTCGACAGACATACTTATTTCTGACGACTTCATTTCTATCTGATTACATCGAACGCCGCTATGGAATATTAATAAGACTGTTTGTAAATATCATTATTTATTCAGAGAGAGGAGCTTTCGAAAAATTATAACTTTTGGTAACCATTTTCCTTCCCGATAATAAGTGGAATGGAAATACGGTTGGTTTTAACTCGTGTTGTTATGTATATCTTAATATGGATATAGCGAGAGCTTAATGTGGATATAGTGAAGCTTTTCTAGCTAACTGTATTAAAAATTAATTGAGGTTGCTTGAACTTTTTTATTAAAAACAGCCTTCTTTCCATTACAAAAAAGTCTTATTTCCACAGAGTAGTGTTACCAAATAGCAAAAATGAAAACAAATCCTGATTCATTACAGTCAAACGCTACAACGGTCGTTTTTTTTTTTAAATTGTGACGTTAAACTCAGCATTTCAACACGTAATATATCGCAATTATGCGGGAAGTGAGAAACGGACTGTCTTAACACTAGGTTCCTCCTGAATCACCTGAAGTACCAGCTTAAAGGTAGTAGGGGATACAGCGTGAAGCTGTAAAAATATATAAATAACAAGAACACTGTATTAGAAGACTCTTCACATATATTTCACCTAAAGCTCTCATACAAAATGTTACCTTACAAAAGTATTCAAATTAAATAAATCTGTATAAATATCTTTTACCTTTTCTCGTAACGGTCTAACTGTTCCATTACAGTTCGAAACAACTATCAGAGGTGTACAGTATACCTATTATATTATATAGATATATTATTGTGACTTTAGGCAACGATTGCAGATTTGATTCTCATACAAAGAAAAGAGAAAGATTTTTTTGGCGTTGGTAAAAAGACAGCACGGCGTTAAGTTTCGCTATACAACACGAAAGGACTTTAAAATTGGATGTTATGTAGGTCTTAACTCTAGGTTTCCTTCAAATAACCTGATACATGCATCAGACAAGGCGAATCTCAAAAAAAAAAACTAGTAGACTGTATATGTAAAAACTTCTCCATTCATATATCTAACAAGTAAAATAAAACCATATTTTCTAAGAGCCACCATACAAAAGTATTCAAAACATATAAATCCTCATCCACATCCGCATTTCTTTTCTACGTAACGGTCTAATCGTCCCATTAGGGTTTGGAAACAACTATTAGAGGTGGCTTTTAAGCCGGCCATTCGCACCCTAGAACAATTTGCGACTAAACGTTACGTCGCAGGAAATGGACGTTGGATTACAGACGACCCTCGACTTTGGCTTTTGTGGACTAAAAAGTTGACTTTGCATTGAATTGAATGAATTTGAATTTAGTTGTACTGTATATTATGTAGATTTATAAGGAAGAAGTAGCTCTAATGTTGTGGTACAGCTTGTGAACGTGATGAGTGTAGGTACGATTCCCTGTTTCCCAGAGCGAAAGGGTTATTTTCATTTCTTTGAATATTCATAAGAATAATATATTTATAGCTTTATATGTAAATAGTATATAAAACAGGCTGTGAATAAAATAAAAGAAACAGTATTTTTTTATAGTTATACAATTTTTTCATTTTTTAATTTCACCCTCAAAGGAAAAGTAAAAAAATATGTAAGCAGAAATCTCCAAATAACTAACCCAGTTTGTTAAAATCAATAAATTCCACTATTTATTTCCGATTAAAGGTTAAGGTTTGGTCGTTAAAAGTAGCCAAATGGTATTTAAGTGACAAAGGAAAGAAGGGGAGTTCAATGTTGCAATAAACTTAGTAGTTACGATCAATTTTATTCGCAGTTTTTATCTTCTTTTTGTATTAAGAGATGGGAATTGAACCTATAATTAACGTGTGTGTAAGAAGTCAATTTTACAACGATGATCTTTTTAAGTTTATGTATCATGATATGACAATTGAGGTCGTAGTCGGGTGGGTTTAGAAATTTTGCAACTGTAAATGCGGGTTCGATTCCCACCCGGGGAAATGAAATGTTTAATATTTTTATTTCATTGTTCTTGAAACGAGGCAAACGTGGTGTTGACTTCCACCTCTTATCACGAATAATAATATAAGTATCAAAAGTTGACCTAAAAGTGGAGAATAGACAATTTTATTAATAGACAAGTTTCTTTTTGCCTATCCTGATAAAAAAATTAAGATGGTATAAATAAAACTCTATACCACACACTAAAATAAAGACAATCTTTCAACTCAACACAAACCATTAAAAAAAACTATAATCACCACACCAAATAAAGGAAAAACACAAAATCATCCCCACTCAACTCTCAGAATGACGAGGGCTTACTACACTAAGTCCTATAAGTGAATGTGCAAAGAGACCCCATTTTCACGTACAACACTTATCTAAGAGAACAAAAAACTAAACATGACTTTCATTTTCATTTCCCCCACTCAGGAAGCTATATATAGGTCCAACGCGGCAGTCATTTATCGAGACCCATAAAAAGGCGATAGTTGGGCCCTTTACACCCCGTTACGGAGGGTCGAGATAGGGTTTGTGGGGGATTAACTAATAAAATACATGACATGTTAAACATTTTATAGCGTATTTATTCAGTTTAGTGTTTTTGTTTGGTGATTTATTTTATGTATAAGTGAGCGTAGGTAAATTAGTAATTTAGTACTTTATTATTAAGGTTTTAATGGTATGGTATGCAAAATATATTTTTTATTCATCATTTAATTCAAATCAGAAACACATTCGAAGAAATAATAAAAAATGGCTTGGCGGAACTCAACCCTGCATAGACTAATAGACAATGTAAGATAAATTATTTAAAACATTTGTTATTATGTTGCAAAAAAGTAAAATGTTATAATTCAAATGCATATTAATTTATATAATTTTGCGTTGAATTTCGCCATTCAACACGCAATTTTTCGAAAAATCTCTAACTGAAATATATGCGTGGAGAAAACTAAACGAAAAATATATCAAAATTTTTGCAGCATTCAAAATGAATGAATGACTTCAAACTGCAGCCGAATCAAATTGTCAACAGTCAACTTCTGAATGTACTTTTTCAATTGAAGCTAATAACTCAAACTCAACGTACGAGTGTGTACCTTATTGAAGTAGACTGTTCAAAGCACTTTTAAAATGTCAAACTTACTTTTTAAAAGTCAATATTGTCAATCCGCTGAGATTCAGGACATTATGTAACTGGTTAGAAAAGCAGCTTTACGCATTTTTTCATCAGACCAGGGTAGACAGGCGGAAGCCAGTTTTAAGACACTCCATTCTTTACACACTGCCCAATTTTCGAGACATTCCTCGTTAAGTGGCAGAACTGAACACCACGCCTTGCTTTTCATCATGTCTTCATTTTGAAAACAGTAACAAAGCTCTAGTTACATAATTTCTAAGAGTGCTACAGTCTAATAAATCGTTTTACTTCTCAGTTTTACAGATATAAAATCCAATATAATTTTAATATGGTCAGATACTTTAAATAGTTTAAATTTTATTATTAAAGTCTAACGACTTTGAGCCAGATATAATAAGAAAATATAGTAATTTAAAAAAAAACGCGGCGTTAAGTTTCACCAATACACATAGCTTCGAATTCAGGAGATGCGAGGAGAATGGAGTGTCTTAACATTAAGTTATTATATAGAAAAGATAATTGGTAACTCAGATAATTGATAACAACATCAAAAAATAAACGCTCAAATAATCTATATATATAAAAGGACTTGTCCTCACTGACTGAAGTAAGACGCACGCACAGCTGTAACCGCTGATGGTAGAAACGTGAAATTTGGACAGATGTTTAGTTTCGTAATCTGGACATCCACTAAGAAGGGATTTTGAAAAATGTTAACCCTAAAGGGGCGAAATAGGGGTTGAAAGTTTGAATGAAAAAATTTTCAAACCGGCACCGATTTTTATATAATTTGAAATTTAGATTTTTAAAAGTATTTAATTGAACACGTGTTTCATCGTTTTCTAGAATTCTCCCCCAAAGGGTACAAATAAGGGGTAGAAAGTTTGTATAGATTTTTTTTAAATCGGCACCAATTTTTATAAAATTTGGAATTCTGACTCTTAAAAGTATTTAATTGAACACATGTTTCATGTTTTCTTGAATTCTTCCCCTAAGGGTGCAAATAAGGGGTGAAAGTTTGTATGGAAAAATCATTAAATAGCTACCGATTTTTATAAAAATTGAAATTTAGACTCTTAAAAATATTTCATTGAACACATGTTTCGTGGTTTTTTGGAATTCACCCCTAAATACGCAAGCGAAGCTGCGCGCGTCCGCTAGTATACATTATAGATAAATAAATAACTGAATAAGCTATATTAAGCAAAAGAAATATACTTACATATGAATTTATATATTTTTTTATTCCATACATATATCCCAATGATATTGTAATGTTCTCATTTTAATTCTAGGACGATCCACTTCGAAAAACTACCTCATATTTTATGTGAAACGACACCTGACAGAGAGAAAGCAAGACACATAAATATATCAGCCTCGTTTCACGTCATACATGAGTTATTCCTATAATTTGATTCCTAGTTTTAATAGTCGATTTTTTTTGCTAGACGCTGTATCCTCCACATCGTAGAGTAGGCAGAGGGAATCTGGGAACCTAATGTTAAGATTCTCCACTTCCATTAACTAATCTGTTCCCTATTTTTTCGCCGAATTCACGAGGCATTGCCTGTTAAGGGATGGAACTCAACACTGTGTTTTGCCTCGTTACTAGTGCGAGAAAATGAAAATATTCAATATATTATCTCCTTAAATGGGAATCGAATCTGTAAACGTCGTGTTAACAGTTGGATGCTTGTGCCGCTACGCCACGACTACCTCAGTCGATATTGTCGTCGATGAATTCCAATATTTCTGCTTAAGTAACTTGGATAGTATTTGATATTTTTTTTGTATATTATGCTGACCTGGTTTAGTTAGGTGTTCTTTAAGAAGTTAAGAGTTTATGATGCTACCATAACAAAACTGAAATAATATGCATTTTTTTTCAAATTCTAATACTATGCATTAACTACTAACCAGAAAATAGGGGCCACTGTGGTATGCGAACCATTTCTATTTTCTCACTTTGGTAATAATGTTAAAGTCGCGTCACTCAAAATCTCTGAGATCAAGCTAAAGATGTAACGAGGCAAGGCGCGGCGTTGAGTTCCGCACTCCAACACTCACTGCCTCGAGAATTTGGCAAAAAATTAAGTTACTTTGATAACTAACAGAATATGTTTACAATACGTTCAAAGGTTCCCCCTGCAAACCCTGCTATGTGCGTGAAACAGTGAGAAATTTAAAAAAATATCACCTGTGGCTTTTCTCGCGTGATTTAGAATTTATTAAGGTGATACAACATAGCCTATACTGTATAGTCCATTTATCCGAGCAAGGCTATAGCCCTTATAGACTTGCTCAGATAAATGGACTGTACAACACAAAAATAGTTTTTATCAAGAAAATTCAATTCTAGATAATAATAATAATCTTAAGATAACAGCGTTCAACCCAACAAACTGTGCACCACTTTTATAAAATAAAGTACAGACAACATTAGCATTTAAAATTATCAATAAAGATTTATCAATAGAAAAGAGCAAATACAACCATTATTGGAACAAAACCGCAACTAAAGCACATTCATATACGTCTAAATCACCCAAAAAAAAAACATTACACGAACACATGTGAATAATTCATTCAATTCCCGACCACCACTTCCAATATCCACAAGTGCAAAAACACTGTCGCGAATCCCGCAAACGCTATCCCGGACTATGATTTATCACGCGGGACGGCTATCTTAATAACTGCGGCCCCATAAATCAAAGGAAGTGTCTATTCCCCAAGTAAGAGATAATCGTGGAAGTTTTTTGACGTTTTAAATTTTTAGTTTTTAGCATTTGAGATATTATGGGTCGGAGTGTGGAAAGTTATTAATTCTATAGTTATATATGAATGGATTTAAGAATGAAAAAATATTAGTTACATTTTGTTTTTATTTTATTTATTTTTTCCTAATTTGAAACTTATTTATTTTGCATAAAACATTTTTTTTAATCAAACAATTATAGCGCAGGGGCACAAGCGAGCGACTGTAAACGCCAGTCCCAGGTTTTCTCTGCCTACTCTGATATGCCGTTTAACCCGGCGTTAAGCCTAAAAAAAGTCTTATTTTTCGATGTCATTTTGAGATTCTTAACTACCGACTATTTCTTAAATCAATGATTAATATAAGTACCTACATAGTATAATTTCAATGTATTTCATTCCCCGAGTAGGAATCGAATTTATCTCACTTTTAATCAGATTATATATTACACAACGATATCCTCAATTTAATAAATAAATATAATTTTAGAAAAAATATATAGATATATAACCCAAAGAGGTACTTAGAAATGCCCATAATTATATACCATCCAGAACTATTTATTAGGTTTTAATAAAAAACCGATGAATAGACGGAAGATTTAAATATAAATTTATTGCTATGAAAATCGTCAAGCTTATTATAGCAAGTGCTCTCTCATTCTGAGAATTCTGAGAGCAATTGCAGTTGCCCTTTACAGACTTGACCCAAATGCCTGTTCTCTACACTGGATTCGGTTAGTACGTAAAATCTGACTGTTATACACGTAGTGTAATTTTGGGACTTAGTTCTAGATTCGATTCCCGTTTGGATAAATGTTAATTTTTTGTTAAAAAATATATTAATGTTTTAAGTAAATAAAAATATTTGAACATTTATGAGTCCCATCCCACACCTCACATTGTCTACCACAACGGGATAGTCAAATATAGGTTACCTTATTTATATAAGGCACACCAAATTCATACTTTAATACCTCAATTTGCTATTTTAAACTTCAAGATCATACTTTTACACATCAAATCCATTTGCATTAATATATTCACAATGTAAAACCTATATAATCGTTGTCCCGAGTGGGGATTGAACCGGCATCTATCGTGTCAAAAGCTATTCTACTGCAACACGACGACCTCAATAAATTAAAAATAACAAAACGACTGCAAAAAAACAATAGCAAATAAGCTTTACACGACACGACGTATACATACATTCATACATACATACATACGGTATAAGACCCTTCTAATTTACGGTATAAGACCCGCAATCTTCCTACGCGCCATTAACCCACGCTCGGAGGAAACTGTTTTATCAACCGGTAAGTGACCGCCTTGGGAGGTGCCAAAATCGTATATCTTAAGTGATTCCTTTTTAATACTTTAATACTAAAGTTGGTTTGTAATTTTAATTGTTTTCTTTGGAAATATGAGTGTAGTTTGACATTAATACGGTGAACCTACTGTTAAGACATTGCCTTCTCTACTTTCTACCAATTTTTAAGACATTACGTGTCGAGTGGTGGAACTCAACGTCGCGCTTTGCCTGCCAAAGCGAGGAAGTAAAAATGACTAGGTATTATCTTTTCCCCGAATCGGTTCGTTCGTGATCGAACCCATAGCTATTGTGTTTACAGTCAAAGAAAATTCTTATGAGAAACATCTATTAACAATACCCTGGAGTAGTTTAATTTAACAAGGGGCATGCCATCAAATATATCTAAATATACATAAGCAGGGTTTGCAGAGTTTGGATGTCGACATAAGTACACAATTTTTATTTAGTATAGCTTCAAATCTTACAAAACGACGAGTTTACAAGTAAATTTTAAATGAGAGGAAACAAACAAAATATATACAGCAATATTTAATTTTCGTATATATTTTTTATTATTTTTAAGTGTTTTCATTTATTTCTTTACATATTAAAGTAATATATTTGGCGAAGAGTTTTCCAAGAGGCACGGGTTCGAGTCCCGTTACGTTCAATATGATTTTAGAAGCAGAAAAATTAAAACATATTTACCCTACACACATATATCAGGGTAGGCAGAGGGAATCTTTCTAATCTAGAAACATTTCGTTCCCTACTCTCCGCCAAATTTTCGAGACATTGCGCCTTGAGTGACAGAACACAACGCCATGCTTTATCTTCTTACCAAGCCAGTAAATCAAAACAATACATCCATCAAGTAATAATCGAACCCACAGTCGTCGTGTTTGCAGTCAAACGCTGCTCCATCATTACCTCATACGTTAGTATATAATATAAAACTAAATACCATATATGAAACTAAATACACCCAACCCTTACCTCAGCAGATGGGACCGTATCACCCCTATCTCACGTGGGCTTAACTTTATCAAAGCTTTAGTGACCAGATTCAATGGCTAATGTACCGTTATCTCGAGAGTAACTTCCTATTATATTATATGGAAGAAGAAAAGATTTTTATTATTTCATGTATTATAATATATGTAGGTACAAATAAAATAGCAGCCTAATAAAATAACTTAGCTAAAATTGAGGCTGACATGGCGTAGTGGCAACAGGGTTTGATTGTTTGCAAAAGCGATGGTTGTGGGTTCGATTTATTCCCAGTATGTAGATGGAAGGAATTTTCAATTCCTCGCTCCAGTAACAGATTAAAGGAAGGTGTTGAATTCGGCCATCGCTGTCTCGAAACTGAAGCAAATTATGTATGAATTTATATATATTCTAAATAATAGTATTCAGAATACACTTGAAAATGGAGAACGGGAGTGTCTTAATGGAAACGGAATAACACTAAGTTTCCCAGATACCTACTATGTGCAGGATACAGCATGAAGCCAAAAAGTGAAGCCGCGATCTATCGAAATATAACATCCACCCGGTCAGATAAATCGAGTTCCACGATCAGGGACGACCTTCTAAAAAGTCAATTTAACCCCCACCCCCGATTTGACGGTTAATAAAAGCCCGATAGGGGCGTAATCTGAATTGCTAATGTTATTTTTCTTTAAATTACGTCGCTGTGCCTAAGATTAAGAGGCTATTATATTCAAAGATTGTTTGCTTATCGACGCCTTTTGCGTCGGCCTTTTTTGTCATCGGCTGTACTGGTTTTGTTTAGTTTTTCCTTCAGTGAGTTAGATTTTTTAGCGAAATAAACTTAGATTTGAGGCGCAGGCGCAGAAGCGTGGGTTCGATCCTTATTCAGGGGGATAAATTATTATTTATTAATATTTTCATTTCTTTGCTTTGGTACAAAGTTATATATCAATTCGCGATGCCTGAAAATTCGGTAGAAAGTGGGGAAACGGAGTGTCTCAATACTAAGTTTCCTCTGCCTATCCTGCTATATGCAGGTTACAGTATGTAGTCAAAAAAATCATATATTCTCGTTAATATTAGAGTAAAAGCGGGATAGTTGCCACACTTTTTGAAAAAGCTCTTTTATTTGAAATGTATACCACTACATTACCTATTCAAAGTGTATTCTTAAACATAGTATATTAAACTTCTAACTTATCCATTTTTTTCAAATATAAATATTATTAATTTTGAGTACAGCCTGTTTTATGTGGCCTCTAAAAAAGAGGATAGTTGCCTACTATGGCGGATACTAGCCTAACGTTAAAAATGGTTCGGGAGATACTTGCCTGTCTTTTTCTTTTCTCAAATAAAAACGAACTTATATTAATTTAAGTAATCACTTTTTGTTATTGAACACAATCTTTCATTAAGTGTTAATCAAAGTCAAAATAATTATAAAATTATAACAAAATAGACTCAAAAATGGTAATTAAGTATCCAAAATAATAATATAATAGTAATATACTATTTATCTTAAAGATAGAACAACAAAAAAAATAAGAATTAACTTTGGTATAGCATCTATTAAATAAGTATTCAGTCCTAATTACTTACTGAGATCCTTTATTGAGTACGTAAGTTCTAAGAGAAGTTAAATTATTACCCAAACAACACTTAAAAGTACTAAGATTTTAAAATTAAACATTTGAACATGTAATTTTTCTTTAAAAAATATAATTAAATATTAGTATTTATCTTAAATATTAAAAATAATTATGGGAATAACTTTGGCATTAGTATTGATTATCACCAGAAGCCAAGGTTTTCAACTTGCCACATCTCATGCAATGGTTTGTGAATGATGTACAAGTTTCATGCAACCACATTCGACACATCTCACATTGTATCCAATCTGATATTGATTTAGTTAAATTATAATTTTCAAAACATTCTGCACAATAATTATCAACTTTAACTTCTTTGTTGGTATTTTCTTTTTTTTAATTTGCTATTAGAATTTTCTATTTTGAATTTGTTGATACTTTTTTGTTTTTTATTTCGATCTTCGAACGCAAGGGCTAAGCTATCTTCTGTCCAGTTGATGTGGCGCGGCACCACGCCTGGCTTTCATTTATACTTGCGAGGCATTTTGCTGTTGAGAATTTATTTTAATTGAGACAGTAAAGCCCAATAAAAATATCACCAAGAAAAAAAAGTAAAACCAAATGAAAAAAATAACTAAGAAAAAAAACCTGTTTGCTGGTTAAAATGTGTAATTACGGATAGTTGCCCCAGGGCAACAATCCGCAAAAGACAGTAAGACAGGGCAGGCATGGCAGGGACAGGGACAACTATCCTTTTTGATACGGATACTTGTCCTTTTTATTTACAAAATAAATAAAACATATTTAACAACAAAACGTTTATTACAGTTTAGTGCAATTTAAACTCTAATGGAATCAAAGAAATAATTATTTTACTGAAACCGCAATTACTTATAATTATATTTAACGGAGATTACTTGCCAATATAATTCTGACAAAGTATCGTCGCGGACGATTTTTACTCACACGCACAAAACTCGTGCACCTACTTCTAAAGCTTCTTATTATGAAACACTGTCAACACGTCTAACATAGAGCATTTGATACTGAGGCAGGTATCCGTCCGAGGTAACTATCCGGCTTTTACGATAAATTAACCTTTTAAAGTAATTCTTTTTGAAAATAAAATTGATTTCAGATAATAACATTGAAGTCTTAGTATTAGCGATGAACTTTCCTCTTGATTAATTTTTGAATT
>DWNA01002032.1:0-12796 GCA_018249835.1 Heliconius besckei
AATTTAATTTCGTCTTATATAATAAGTGTTTTAGTTAAATATATCGACGCGCTATCTGTTGTTTAACTTTAAGCTAAATGCGAAGTTAAAACTAACCTTGACACGGGCAAAAACTATTTCAATTGAACCTGCCCACGTCCATGTTAAACTGTTTTTGAACTTTTAAATCAGAAATATACTAAATACTTTTTATGACTAATTACTTCATTTTGCTCTATATTTAATATATTATTAAATATAGAGATTATTGTATAGTACTTTTAAATTCCCTTTCTGTAAGCAAGAATTACTCTTTACTCTTCGGACAATAATAATTTTATAAGGATATATTTTGGTAATTCTAAATGTGGTGGTGGCCAACGACATCCTCTGCAACAGCCACGTAATGCTTACTCTTCCTCAGGGACGCAGCCTCCCTCTTCACTAATCACTGTAAAGGCCAATAGGGCTAACAACATTAACCCGATTTTCAAAAAAAAGAAAAAACTCAACTTAGGCTCTTGAACCACAGCTTTAACGTATACTAAATATTATTTAGTACGACGTTCGACGTTCGACGTTCGCATCTACGAGTATATTTCTTGTTACTCCATACAATATTTAACAACATTTTGAACTAATGTGCTTATTTTTTTAGCATCACCTTGTATACCGCACACATCAGGGTAGGCTGAGAGAACCTAGTGTTAAGACACGCCGCTCCCCACTTTCCGCTGAATTCTGGACGCATTGCAACCAAGACAACACTTGATTATAAACCCGACTATTGTAGACTCGACTTAAATTTCAAGGGAAAACGTATATATTTTTTATTTCTAGTCCCCTCGGGTTCCGGCACTCAGTAGTAATTAACCTCTGAAAAAAGATTTACACTACAAGTACATCGCTATAAAAAAACAGATAAGTACCAGTTATTTTAAGCCATGAAGTAATTCAGGAGGCGATAGGTACTTCTGAAATAATGTAAAAAAGTATTTTATCTGTGTATGCCGAGTGTAAACACAGGTACATGTACGAGTATGTCACGATAAACCGTTCAGTGCAATTATTTGCCTTTATTAGATACACATTTCGAGATAAAAATTTAATTGGTACTAGTGGTTATAGAAGGGCGAAGTTATAGAAGAATTATATTTTAATAAGTAGTAATTATAAGATATTCAAAATTAAAAGAAATTAAAACTCGTAATACATTTTATTTTAAACAGCTATTAAAATTACTGAAACAGAAAAATTATAATAGTAGTATTAAGTGGCAATACCTCGAAAATTCGGAGGAAAATAGGGAACCTTGTCTTAACACAAGGTTCCCTCTACCTGCACTGCTATATGCGAGATATGAAGCATGAAACGGAAAAAAACAATTATATCAATGCGCAAGATCATTTTGTATATTACTTTAGCATTTTTTATTGGACCCCAAAAAACATTATAATTGGTTGTACTTCCATCACACTACAACGACGGACGAACAAAAAACTCACACAAGTACTTATATTCCTAATTCTTTTCGAACCCGCTCTTAATGGGAAACGATTGTAGTTTTTATAGTAAAATTACCGAATCATGGGGTTTCTTAGAGCGTAACCCAACTTTTAAAGTTCTCGTTTCTCGGTATACAATTATATAATATTTCGACGTGAATTTGTAAGCGTGATCCGGTACTACTATATTTAGTCCACCATTAATGTTGTTAACTTCCAAAAAACAGACATAATTATTGTATAGTTACTTAGTAGGTTTTTATCGGTGTATATGTATACAAAGTTCTTTCATATTTTAGATATTTTGAGATGTAATGTTGTTCTTATACATATATTTATAATTGTTATAAATACGAACCGTCCATACGAGCCACGAGCAAGCGACAGGTTGGAAATTCGATTTCCACTCGAGGAAGTAAAATATTTAATATTTTCATTTCTCCTCTCTAGAATTCGGCATTTTGTGAGGTACGGAGTGTCCTAAGACTGGGCTCCCTCGGCCTACCCTGCTACATCCGGAGTACAGCGTAAAGCTGATTCATCAATGCAAACAAACAAATCAAAAATATATATATCGTATCTTGAAAAATGCCTGATTTAAGTAATCGTTATATCATGAGATGCACAACAATTATTCAATAAAGAGATGACACAAAAAATTAATAGGCAATAGATAGAAACAAAAGTAATAGATTTGTTCTCGAAGAATATTGTAGAATTTATGTCGATAAACAAGGACACAACTGAAGCATTAAACGACAACTACCTAGAGCCTTTCTAAATTGAAACGATTTTTTACTTTTTGATAAATACTCTTGAATTTATTATATTATACCTTAAGATATACAAATCTCATTTCATATTTAGAAATAGTAGCATATTTCTTTTAACATTCAAAAATTATATAAGTAGATTAATATATTTTACATTTTTTTTACTAAAACTAAAATTTTTGCTATATAGGTATAGGTAGACAATGATCGCTCAAAGCAATTTTAATGAATTAGCTTATAACCTTGGAAATCCTTTAATATAATTTGTATTATGGGTTTTTCCGTAACATTCAGTACCAGTTCCATGTCAGAGACCGCAACGACAACTGTTCTTAAGAAAGACATGGTAACTTCCAATACGAAGCATTGATCAATAAGGAAGTAATAATACAGTGTAATAAGAAAAATATTTTTTATAGCAATATTACAATTGGAACTATAATAACAACACCTAGTATCAAATCATGGACCCCAATTTCTTACATCTGCTACGACTAAAAAGAATAAATTGAACATTGAACCAAACCAACAACAAAGAAATGATAAGCTTCGTGCTATATCCCGCATATAACAGGGTAGACAGCAGGGACCATAGTGTTAAGACACTCCACTACCCACTTTCCACAAAATTCTGAAGGCATAGCGTTTTGAGGATAACGCCACGATTTTCATCGACACCAGAGTGAAGATATTAAATATTTCATTTCCTCACTTAAATATTTCACTTCGCGTTTACAATCACACGCTTATACCCCTGGGCCACGACTGGCTGCTAAGCAATTATGCACAATCTATTAAATGAAAAGGGTGCGGTAAACACCATTAAGGGTGTTCCCAGTATATTTCCAAGTAAAACATAGACATACAAACATATCGAATTGAAAACAACAAAGGTTAAATATTAGCGCTGACGCAAACGGGCGTGCCTCCCCTGAGGGAAGCCGTCTATCATTGCCGTCATTGCCGTTTGTGTCCATTACTGCCCCGAATTGACTATACGAGAATTACTGCAAATTGTTAACACGAGCTAGCTGACATAGCTAGCGTAAGATGTATAGACATATATATGAAAATATTTAAATAAACAAAAACCCCGACTGCATAAAACTAAAAAGAAAATAACTGGTAACGAAGTAAATCGCGGCGTTGAGTTCCTCCCATCAACACGCAATGTCTCCAGCATTCAGCGGAAAGTGGAGAATGTAATGCCTTAATGAGAACGGAGGGTCTTAACACTAATATCTGCCTACCATACTACGTGCAGAGTACAGAAAACAAAAAAATCTCAATTACCTACAGATTACCTATAAAACTATAAAATATTTTATTGAAAATCCATTTCAGTACTTAAAATTAAATTGATTACTTTTCAGTATTATAAATTAAATATAATAAATATTTCTCCGAATATAGAACTCGCGACCATTAGAAGATTTATATATAGATATCTTTAATCAAAGTAGGCTATTAATTCTACAACAAAAGCTAAGATAAATATTTGCATGACACGAAGGCAAAGTAGACTTATTTTCCATTAATAAATATGTAATTATTGCGTGCCGAGTCACCTCACATTGTCTAAGTATGTCTTATTTTTCCAAACAGATAATTAAAATAGTTTTTTTTTACAATATATGTATATAAAAGGAGAGGATTACTACTAGTGGTTTAGTAATCATGTAATATCCAATAAGGTGAGTAAATTATGTTTGTATCGTGCACGTAATGGAACTACGAAGGTTGCAAGCTTTGACGGTCATATTCTGTAAATGAAATTAATTAAATTGCAGTTCTTTAAATTTGCAGAATTAAATATAATTTTATTTGTTTTTTTTGGAACAAATTATATAATATTATAACTACTTCCATAGTAAGCTTTTAAAATAGACAACAGCTACTGTGTAAGATTTTCTTCTTAAGGTACGTAGATATACAATAATACGCGGCAAACCAAAAAAATATCACTTAACTGTAGGGACGTTTTTCCATTAAAAAAAATTATATTGATATCAATGAATAAATAATAAATTAAATCTCCATTATTGTAACTGTTTCGTCTCGCTTTTGACGAAATAATTTCGCTTCCGCTTCTACTTTAAGTATAAAGTGTTCCAAAATCCCGCCTTTCACCTATATAAAATCTGGCAACACTGGTATACATACTATATTTATATCGTGAACGGGTATTTTTGATAGGTAGATAAATGCAAAATATTATTGTTATCCAAAATAATACATTTAGAAATCGAGAAACAATAATTTATTACCGATGATTACATACTTTATACATATATCTCAAAGATTAGGTAAACGTTCTTGTTCAGATAAAAATGGCAGACACATTTATCTTTTGATTCATTTTCTAGTAAAATTGAATGACATATCGTATAGTACAGTAAACATTACAAAAATTTTCTTAATATATTTATAGACTACTTTATCATTACATAATTTAATCCACACATATTTACTTGTCTAACGCAAGTGTGACGCCAGAGCGCTGTACTTCAAAGAGATTATAAAATTTCCTCAAACATTTTTTTTTCGATAAGTTAATTAAAATTGTGATTTAATACATATTCAAGGGCAGTCGCAGGGACCTAGACGTGTGACTTTACAGTCAAATCGATGATGAAATAAAATATTTAATATTTTCAACACGGAATGCCCCTAGAATTGATGTAAAGTAGGGAACAGAGTATCTAATCACTAGGCCCTCTGCCTTTCCAGCTGAAAAAGCTGAAGCTAAAGCTGAAAAAAACATATATAGGTACTGGCAATATGAAAATGTCAATGTAAAAGAACTTTTGTGTTCTTACTCTACTTTCTACACTTCAAATATGAACGCAATTTATCCAACCAAAAGAGAATGACGTTAATAATATTATAATTATGTAATTATCACGACATATCTATAAATCTATCTATCTATTTCATATATTTTCAGCCCGATACTTCAAGCAATCTTGACATAAATGGCTTGGACAGACGGACAGACGAAAAACAAAGTGATCCTTAAAGGGTGTCCCTTTTTAAGGATCCCTAAATACCGCATAAGTAGTATTACATATTCTTATACATTAAACGTTAATCTAAGCTATTACACATACTATGTAATAATGCCTAAATTTAAATGATTACCAATTACATAGTACCTATAACTTCAAGCGTAATTGACTGTGCCCCTAATGTCCTTAGTAAATCATGGAGCTCAATATTGTAATAGCTGACTCTCACGCTATATCTTATGCTGTAAGAGAAAAATGTAGCTTGTCGCTGCCTCAATTAGTGTTGATGGCAGATTCACAATTTTGACATAGAATATATTTTTTTATTATTATTATTTATCACACAGACTCACTCGCAGAAAGTGGGGAACGGAGTGTCTGAACACTAGGTTCTCTTTGATAGCGTGACGCTAAAAAAAACTAGTCATTATTTTAGGTTGGCATCTTGACTATAATAATGTAATCTAAAACTACATGATTAAATAAAATTAACTTTTTGTACTCTACATTTTATTGTATTGAGTTTCTGACTATTAGGTAAAGTCTTTTAACGCCGTCCATTACTATTAAAGAATCAAGTATCTAGATTCTAGAGGTTAGTAGTAGGATAGTTCCAGAAAATATAATTTAAATAAAAAAAAATATGTACTTTTTATTATATACAGAACCACATTAGGAACAAACGATTTGTACCGATTAATTCATGAAAAAAGGTATCTATAGAATATCTAGTGTTATGATGCTCTGTTTTAGTTTCAATTGCATGTTGAGTGGCGGAACCTAACGCCGCGCTCTGGTTCGTTACTAGAGCACTAGCTCTAGTAACGAGTATTATTTAATGTAATCATTTACTAAAATGATAACATTAAATATTTCATTCCCCCAAGTGGCATTCGAAGTTCGAATCCACAACCTATCGCGTTTACCCTCGCACGCTTGTTCTGTATCTCTTAAGTATTTCTAAATATACATTTTAAGAAGTAAACAAATTTTATATAAAACTTGAATATTTCAATTTTCCGTTTAATATTTAGAATTGGCACAGTGTTAGCAGCTAAATGCTTGCACGTTATGATTACGAGCGGGCCAAGGCACCGTAGCGACGATATACAAATCGTAAAGACTCGCATTATGAGTCTGTACCTACAGTACCTACTACTGAACGATTCCAGAATATTGTAGCTATTAAATACTGTTATATGGTTTTTATTATTTTAGTTTACAAAAACTTAATAAGACCTGATAATAATAACGAAATTATAATATTATTATTTTTATTAATATGTTCACATTTTAAATAAAAACAGTTACTTTCCAGTGACAATGTAATTGGTACTTATATAAAAGTTCCGAGTTAATTAAAAAGTTAATATTTAAGTTATTAAATTTAATTTGTAGATAAGATAAACTCTGATTGTATTGATATCTAACTCATTTATAACGGCACTTGTAAATTTTACATCACAATTAAGGTATTTTTTTATTTATTTCAAGGAACATAGATTAGCTCTACAGTCTATGTATATACATATTACACCTATACATATTACACCTATACATATATAAGTATACAGTACCCGTCTATTATAATTCGAAGCGGACTACAGAAAATTAATGAAGCTTAAACTTATAAGAAAACATATTCAATACACAAACAGAATACGTAATTGTATCTAATATGTAAGTGTCCATTCACTATTGTAGAAGTGTATCCTAATAGATACTTGATTGAAATATTAAAGAGATACCCTCGAAAAGAATCGCACATATTGCACGGTTAAATATCTACACATAAAAGAAAGTCGTCTTTAAGGTTTTGCGTTGAAATTATCTACATATGTAGGGAAATCGGGTTTTTAAATATTATTTATATCATGAGGCCAGATATAACTGTAATTTGTGGGTTGTGAGTTCGATGCCCACTCGAGGAAATGTAAATATTTTCATTTTTTTCTGGTGTCGAGGCAAACCGTTCAAAGGTTTAGAAATATGTAAACTATCTAAGGTTCTATCCACAATTTTTATCCAGTTCTTCTTCTTCTCAGTCGTTACGTTCTTGCAGAGCGGTCGTGACCATCACGTAATCAGTCTCTTGGTCTGGTACCATCTACTCTGCCTTTACCCAGTTACAATACCACAAATATTTATATTCTATAATAATGCAAACGTCAATAATAATATTTTTATCACAATATTATATCGAACACTCGTTAGCAGTAGGTGTTGGAGGTCGGTAGACGGTAGTCAGTGTATTCATTTGATTGATTATGTGTGACGTAAACAATGTATGACAACTAGACTTCCATCTTTATCGACTTCTTATTTAGGCATTTTATGTAAAAAAAATTTATACAATTTACTTTACATATTGATATACATATTATATGTAAGGAACTAATTATACATTATACTAGGTCAATGTTTCCAAAGAACAAAATATTGCTGCAAAAAAACGTAAGTGTTCGAAATATCCGCTTTTACCGTATAAAGGCAATTTGAGTTCAATTAATTTTCATATAATTACTGTAAATATTCACCTTCGTTCAAAAAAAGGGCATATTAAGGACACTGCCATATAATATATGTATATTATACGTATAGGTGATAAAATGTATGTAAAATCTATCTAGATCCTTCTAATGGTGTCCTGAATGACCGCAATCAATGGTCCCTAGCCGATGTTAAAATGACGAAGCCTCGCTATAATCATAGTTTTTCAATTGAACAACAGTAAAAATGTTCTAAATTATGAATATTTTATTACATTCAATATCCATTAAAACATTTCTAGAAAATATGGTAATATAGATAATAATTATCGTAATCTACAATCTAAATACTATATAGAGTACAATATCAATTAAAATCTACGTTAGTAATTAGATACTTCAAAAGTCATTAAAGATAGAGAGAGTTCTTACTGGGCGCAGCATCAAGGTCGCTGTCGACGGTTTTTGCTCCAAACATATGCCCGTGAACGCTGGCGTTCCCCAAAGGTGCGTGCTGTCCCCGAAGCTGTTTCTTTTATCTCATAGCTGTTCATCAATGACATGCTGGAGGATTCTAGCATTTATTGCTATGCAGATGGACGCACGGTGGACGCTGTTTACTCCGGCCGCGCAAGTCTTTCTCGGAAAAACGCTGAACAGTGCCGAAATAAACTTGTGTCTTCTGTTGAGGCATCCCTCGAGAATGTCTCCTCATGGGGTGAAAAGAACTTGGTTCAATTTAACCCCCTGAAGACACAGGTTTGCGAGTTAACCACAAAAAAAACCATTTATCGTATCGCCAGTCTTTCAGAACACTCCCCTTACAGCCGCGCCCAGTATCAGCATGTTGGGCCTTAATGTTTTGAGTGACTGCCAGTATCGCGATCATCTGGAAAGCAAGGCTAAGTTGGCCTCGAAGAAACTGGGGGTCATCAATAGAGCGAGACGATACTTCACGCCAAAACACCGATTGGCCTATATATAGGGCCCAGGTTCGGCCTCATATGGAGTACTGGGCTGGTGCACCCCAGTATCAGCTTGACCCATTTGATCGCATACAACGTAGAGCCGTTCGAATCATTAAGGACCCAGTGAGCTGTGAAAGGCTTGACACTTTGGGTCTGCGTAGAGACGTCTCCTCGCTGTGCGTTCTCTATCGCATTTATCATTGTGAGTGTTCTGAGGAACTGTTCGACCTGTTACCTGCCGCCGCATTTACAGTCACAAACTTAAATACCATCCATACCACCTGGATACGTGGCACTCCACTACTGTGCGGTTTCGTAGAAATTTCCTTCCTCGCTCCACCGAACTGTGGAATGGCCTACCCGCGGCAGCGTTTCCAGATCGGTACGATATGGGTCAAAGGCCGGCAACGCACCTGTAGCTCCTCTGGTGCTGCATAGGGTCGTGGGCGGCGGTGATCATTATCAGGTGACCCGAACGCTCGTTTGCCTTATCCTTTTTCAATAAAAAAAAAAAGAAAAAAAGAGTAATACAAAAACTCCTACGCCCCGATTTGACGAGACGTCCCGATTTCGAAGCGGGACTATGCCCGTCGCGATCGGCATAGGCATTGTCCCGCTTTTCACGGATTATTTCACGTATTAAGGGAAATCTTTTAATTAGTTATTGATAATTTCTTAGAAATACAAATAAGTATATTCTTAAGTTACATATAATTATTCTGAAGACTTAACTGCCATACATATGAACAGAGAAAAAGACAGACAGAGTTTTGTTACTTGAATTGTTCAAAAATCCCGCTTTTCACTGAGAGAAAATCTGGCAACACTGCTGCCTACATTAAAATAGTGTTTAGCATAATTTAAATGGAACACATTTGAGCGGGTAATTAATATTGAAATTGTACATATTTTTGTTACAAATGTTGATTTTGTAATTTTTCTAACATAGGGTTCAGCTATACGCTGTATCTATATACAGCGTATAGCTGAACCGCTTGTGTCTAAACAGGCTTCCTCTGCCTACCCTATGATAGGCAGAGGAAGCCTAGTTTAGACACTCCGCTCCCCACCTTCCACCGACTTCTGCGGGCATTGCGTATTGAGTGACGGAACTCAACGCCACGCTTTTCCCTCTACACCAGAACGAAAGAGAAACGAAAAGTTTCATATCCTCGAGTGGGATTCGAACCCTCAGCCTGTAGCGTTTACACACGCTTGCGCCCCTACGCCACAACTGGCTTCAGATAGGTATTCTAGATATAAGTCGTTAGTAATCAACAAGATGGGATGACCAAATATATAATTTAACACAAGTATATAAAAAAAAATATTTCGTTATATTTTGCACAATAACTTAGCACTAGTTGCTGTCGTGAAATACCTTCACGTATCTTCCTTTGTTGTCCAAAGTTATTATCATAAAGGCTGCTAACAGAACTTTAATCCATAAGCAAATATAACTAACTCCTTATATTACGTAATATTGTACAAAATATAAATTATATATATAAACATTTGTATTTAAATTCATATTTTTAACCGCCTTTCAAAAAAGGAGGAGGTTCTATAATTTTATGATAATCTTCACTCTGATGTCTCGCCACTCTCCATTCTACCCTGCCTACCCTGCTGAGTGCGGGATACAGTGTGAAACTGATTTAAAATAAATTTTATATAAACATATCATGAAACTACTATAATAATAAGGTAAATACACCCTAAAATGTTACCCTGAATTATAAATATAACCTTATTAAAGGTTTTTACGTTTTTAATATCACACTTTCCGTGAATTGATATGTAAGAGGAAAACGAGCAATAAATGCAAAGGCCGTTGCATAATTAACATTTTGAAAAGGCTTAAACTTAAAGTCCAGTACTGTAGGTCATCCAAGAGGCTAAGGTTCGGTCACGGCGAACCACACAGCCTTGTCTGCAATACAAGTCCTGATGCGCTCAAATATGGATCGCTGCCAACATCTGGGACGAACCCAGAGAATGCCGTTTGCATTGCATTTTCAATTATTTTTGATGTGAAATAGAATACGAGTAAAAGAGTACAAGTTGTTTATTATTGGGCTAATTGTTTCCAAAAAAAACTTTTTCACAAATATACATTACTACTGAACGATTTTAAAATGTCAAAGAAAAACATAGTTTTCTCAAACGCCCGGAATCAACCAAAATTAACTATAAATAGTTGAACATGAACTATTCGAACATAAGTATACCTTTGTAGCAACTGAACCATATTTTTCAACAGACACCGGTGACAGCTTTCTAATTAGTATAATTTATATCCGGAACAAATTATATTCTCATTTACCTATCAAATTTTACTAAAATATAATTTAGGGTCGATCCTGTGTCGCCTATTGTGCAAGCCCCTACAGATTTCCGTGGAAAAATGTTAATCGGCAAAACTAATGTTATCAGATTCAACAAAGCAGCCACCCGCATCATTTTCAAGACTCAAAATACCTGTCATATAATGGCACTAAATAGGCCGATTGCGATTCTTATCGGACTAATTCATTAACATTTCAAATACAATTTTGTTTATTGAGGGCAGTCATGGTGATGGAGCACAAGTGTGTGCCTGTAGACCCCTCAGGTTGTGGGTTCGATCCCCACTCCAGGAAATGAAGAGAATGAAGAGATTTGAAATACAGCGTTAAGCTGATACATTTGCTTAATCATGATTAAATCTATGCGATAATTACTTTATATCTTAAGGTGTCATTACTAAACTTACAATTCTAAATCATCAAGGAATGAATCATTGCAACAGTATTTATCCGTCCAAGTAATTAGTATAACAAATGTCCTATTAAAATATTCATGATATATGCTGATAGAATCCGTGAGCTTTGTTAGTCTATTTTAAGCACACCGATCAGCAGCCTAGAACTGCAACTTAGAAGTATTATTTAAAAAAAAAACATATACATACAAATTAAATTATAGATTAAAAATTATTATAGACGAAAATTTTACAGATTATGCAAACTGCAAACTGCAGAAAGATAATCCAGACTGTATATTTGTGAATTAATAAAACTAAAAGTTTAACAAACATACAAAATAAATATATTTATTTTGTTTTCTTACAATGTTCGATAATTAATTCAATAATTACATTTTCGTACATCAAGGTCGAACTTTTATACCATTCTTTTCATATGTATTTTAAACGTGCGAATGGCACAATAATACAGTAATGACACCAGGTTCTGGTTTTCGGAGAATTTAACGGTTGTAAATGTAAAATCTTGATAAGAAGATCTGAAGGTAAACGACATAAGTTCAAGTGTAAAAATAATAATAAAACTGTACGACAATTTCATGTTAATGCACCTGTCCGTTTTCAAATAATACTTGGTTTTTTTTAGTACCGAAAATTATTATATAAAGATTTTTTGTATTTATTTATTATGTTTTATATTGTTACAGGATGGGAGAACTCGGTAAAAAGCTTGGCTTAGATGAGCTGTCGGGAGGTGCAGCTGGTATCAGCAAAGCATTGCTTGCGGAATTTGTCGGTAAGTTAGATACTAATTTAATTTTACTTAAGTATAAAATCAGATTCACGCTGTATCCCGCCCACAGCAGGATAGGCAGATGGAACCTAGTGTTAAGACACTCCGTTCCCCACTTTCCGCCGAAATCTGAATGCTCATTTCCTCGAGTGGGATCGAACCCACAACCATCGAGCGTTTACAGTCACACATTCGTGCCCCTGCGCCACGACTAGCCTCAAAAAATATAAAATAATCTAAAAAGTAATAAAAAATAATCCATATTTTTGTTGTTCAGGAAATCTACTGCTGAACTTGTTTGGTTGTGGAGCAGTCGTCAATATTGCGCAAGGTTCTGAAGGTGCCCAGGATATTGTACTCATTGCCTTGGCTTTTGGTCTCGCTGTCTTCGCCATTGTTTCTGTAAGTTTTCTTCTAATTTTCTTTTATAACAAATAAAAAGCATGTTATATAATCGCTTAAGTCATCTTAAAAATTTTCTCTTAATGACTCATAGCTGAAAATTTACTATAGTACTATTAGATACCATAATAAA
>DWNA01002033.1:0-12789 GCA_018249835.1 Heliconius besckei
AACCTCACTTGATCCAGGAAGGAAGTATCTTCAGATTGACAGGACGAGTCCATTTCACAGGTTGAGGCTCCTCTACGTAAATTAATATTCTCACTACAATTTGACCTTGACATATGACCTCGGATAGTCGTGTTGTCATTGTTGATTTCCTTGGGCAAGGCGAGCTTGCAATGGGGGCAAATCCAGTTAATTAAATCTTGTATTGCTGACTTTTTAGCACTTGCTGCATTTAGACAACTATAATCCCCGCACCTCCAGCCATAGATTTACAGCAAGCATACTTCATTTTGTTTTTTAATTATAAAAAGCAAAAGAGGAAAACCAAGCCGAGGCCAAGCAACGTTTATTTCGTTCGAAAAAAAATGCCAATGTAAGTATGACAATGATAAAATCCACGTAAATTAAGTTGCGGGTATCATTAGTACTAATAAACTTTACAAGTAAGTAAAATAGTAAACTTTATTATATTTTATTAAAAGTATAATATAACATAGTCAGGACCTTCTTTGACAAATGGAATCATAAGTTTCTGACACTAACGCATCTAACCAAATAAAGTGAGAAGTTTTATAATATTAGTATAAATATCATAGACATGTCAAATATGCAAATTCATATTCTTGAACCTATAATCAACAATATATTTAATTCCTGCTGAGATCACATGTTGTCGAGCGGTATCCTCAATCCTCTGGAAGGGAAACAAAAGGAACACTCTTAACAAGTGTTCCACAATGACCGTCGAGCGGGAG
Source organism: Heliconius besckei (assembly GCA_018249835.1). Lineage (NCBI taxonomy): Eukaryota > Metazoa > Arthropoda > Insecta > Lepidoptera > Nymphalidae > Heliconius > Heliconius besckei. The sequence goes on from DWNA01002033.1 coordinate 753, forward strand.
CAATTTGAGGTTTTTATTTCTTCTATAACCTCTGCTATATCTTCCCCATCTCTTTCCAGGTATACTGTATCTATTACATCTAGTAGAGTGTTGGTGTCTTCCGCCAGGAAAGATTGACGATTTTCTATTCCATATATAACGAATTGGAGTTGATCTGGAATTAATTTAATTTGCTTATTTCCTTGGAGTGTCCTTTAGATAATTTATTATTAAGATAATCTGTCCAGTTTTCAATCAAATTCAAGACGTTAGGTGTCAGGTAATGGCCCACACGCTACTGAACTTAGAAATGTTGAAATGTGGCATATATGGGTAAGTTAGGAAATACGAGTATAAGGAAACCCTGTAAGGGTCGATTTCTAGAAAGTTCCGATGGAAACGCGAATGGCTCGATTCCCACTCGAGGAAATGGAATATTTAATTAAATTTATATTTTATTTTCTTTGCTCTTGTGTCGAAGCAAAGCGCGGCGTTGAGCTCCATGGCGAAAAGTGGGGAACAGAGTATTTTAACACTATGTTCCCCCTGTCTAACCTACTGTGCGTGGGATACAGCGTAAACCTGACGTAAAGTTACGGGTTGTACGACTAGTAGATAATAATGAAATTCTTCATACCTTTCATAACATCTGTTGGTTCCACAGCTAACGCTTGGATGCTTGACATGATGATTTCTGCGGGTTTTCCCCCAAATATAGAGAAATTTTCTTCAGTTTCTAATCTGAAGCAAAATTGTAATAGTAAATAGAAAATAATGAAATGAACACTGTAAACGTGACTGTTCTGGGTTCAATTCAAAGTCCTGGTAAGCAAGGTGTTAAGAAAGATTGTTTTTGACAAATAAAGTTTTTAGTGGGGAAAATCAATCTTACTAAAGCGCAAAAGTTGAAATCATTCATTGCCCCAATTGGGAATCGAACCCGGAATCATCGAGTTTCCTGTTATATATCCATACCAAGAACAAACCACCTAAATTAATGGTGATCAAGAAAGGTACCTTTGAATCTGTAAATTTAAAGAAGCCAATAAACATTTTACGTAATTTCCGTCCATCGATGCCAAAGTTTTCAACAACACGATTGAGCTCGCTGTGAAATATCCATCTTTGTGGCTCAACTCTTTAATTTCTGTGGCAATTGGATTTTGCGTTGTCGTGTGTATTAAAATAGCTGAAAATGTATTTTTTATTGTAAGTTTGCAGATAACCTGGTGACAAGATGCAATACAATGAACCAGCAATCGTCGCGGTGACAGCCACTGACGACGACGACGGCCTCGATAATAATGCATATTAATTTTTTTCTGTAAAGATCTTTTAAAACACAAAAAAAACACAAATTGTTTTTGTGTTTTAAAAGACCTTAGACCTGTTTTTTCGATATTAATGTCACTCGAGATACATAATTGGTCTTGACAGACGGTCAACAAAGCGATCTTAATTTCGAGATACGAAATCCTAAAAATATGTATGTACTTACAAGAGCTCGGTGTCTGAATTGATCCTGGAGAATATACTTCGAATGATGGCGGAGAAATGAGACTAGAAGTGTCCGATTCACTCAATACTTCTGTAGTTGTATTATCAATGATAACAATTGTAGCAGTTACATTTGGATTTATATCAGGTATAGCATTATTAGTTGTCTCATCTACGACTCTACTAGTCCTAGGATAACTTATACTTATGACACTAATAATATCAGAAGAATTCAGATCAGAGAAAGAAGAAATTGAAAAAGAAGTAGCAGTTCCTGATATTTTCGGAGATTCATTGGTACTGATAGTTTTATCAAAATTAGGTAAGTAAATAGAAGTGGTCGGTTCTGTAATATAATCATAATCAAGTCTTCTGTATTTCAAGTAAATTGATTTGTGAGTTGTTTTATAAGGGTAATATAGACTCTTTCTCATATGTTGTCTGTCTCTTGCTAAAAACATATATAAAATTAGTACATTTTTCTATAAGTATGAATAAAAATAAATGTAAACGCGACAGTTGTGGGCTCGATTCCACTCTTTGGCATTTGTGAAATTACTTACATTCCTATATACCTATAGTGGGAGTGACATCTGTTCGACTTATACCAGGTCATACCGGCCGGCCGGCCACGCCGCATACCGCACACAGCAGAGTAGGCAGAGGGAACCTAGTGTAACACTCAACGCAGAACTCATGGCCGCGCTTGTTCTGATGACAGTGTCACATATTTCATTCCATATATATTATTTTTGAATAAACTTAACGTTTATTTAAAGTAAAGACACGTTTAGCTCTGTCGCTGTACAATAGGAGTGTCCCCTTAGAAAATACATAGATTATTTTCCGATGCGACAAATGGCGTCTGTCGATGCAACCATATTCAATAAAGGCCGCAGCATATCCACATCACAACAATATTCGGCTCACAAATAATAACTAATGTCGTTTAACGTTTTCATTCAAAGCTCGCAGAGCCCCGAGACAAAACAAACTAACGTTTTCTTGAATTTTCTCAGCCACATTATTGTCAATTGCAATTTCAAATAAAATGTTTAATTTAATATTATTTTATTATTATTTTTAATTGGTGTATTTATTGGGTAAAACAATTGTTAGGTCGTTACCATTAATTCGGTGTGTTATGTGAATACATCGATACGTCTCTTGTAGAACAATTGATATAGTTTTTTTATGTTTGAATGTTTTAAAAGGGATCTAAAATTTTTTTTCTTTGGTTCCACTTTTAGAGACAGTCACACTAATACAAAGCTCAGCTTAACCCTCGCCGACTATACTCACATCTACATATACACATATTTTCTGTTAACAATACTATAAATATACACAATTTCCTCATGAAAATATATTCACTTTGAATAAACCAATTCTGCTATAAAATTTGTCACATATAAAACGATAAAATAAATATTTTTTTTATATAAATATTAACTTATGTATTTGAAATGAAAATGTTACGTTTGTTTGTTGAAGAGGAATTGCTGAGTCAGAAAAAAATATATAGAACAAGTAAGAAGATATAATACGTATATTTAGTGTAATTATAAAACATTATAATATAATAAATAAATAAATACGTGTTTAGTAGGTGTGACTATAAGGTGTAAGTGAAATATTTATTTACGTTTATATTTTCATTTATTCGCTCTGGTGGCGAGGCAAACCGCGGCGTTGAGTTCCGCTACTCAACACGCAATGCCTCAAGAATACGACAGAAAGTGGGGAACGGAGTGTCTTAACACTAAGTTCCCTGTGCTTGATACAGCGTGAAGCTGATCCGATCTGATCCGACTGATTAAACACTAAGTGGGTTTTTTTACTTTGTGCAAAATCGTGCACATAGCAGGGTAGGCAGAGGGAACCTGAGAACCTAATGTTAAAACGCTGCGCTTTGCCGAATAGTTTATTAGGGTTAACAATCGAGACCAAATTTTACAGAAAATTTTATTGAAGATTGAACAAACGGCCCCTACTGTTATAGTATATACTTAATTGAAGGGCATGAGGGAAATAAGGTGTCTTAATTCTAGATTCCCAAACTCTATAGCAAGATAATGGTATCTGGTACTCGTGATTATATACGTAAGCCCGCAGGCAGCCTTGCAGGCGCTGACTAGTGACTACTAGTATGTAATACAATGTGGTGTCTTGTAGTACTGGTTTTAAGTTTATTTGGTGTGTATTTATTTAAATTTTCTTATATATCTTTCCATCTTATATATCTTTATTTATTAGTCTTTGAGGGTCACCCCTGAACACTATATTACATTTTTTATCTCACCCAAATGCGGGAACAAATATCTTTATTGTTGTATTAAACCCATAGCTACTTGTATATTTTGTATAATATAAATACATATTTTCATACACATTTTAAAAATAACTTAACTAAGCTTCACGCATTATCCCTAGGGGGGTAGTCCTAGAGCCTAGGAAAACACAGTATCTTTGATACTGTGTTTTCAATGGTCAATGGAGGTCTCCCCCTTCCTCTCTTACAGCTCACTTTTCCATCATAAATCTTTTTGCCGTTCTTTCATCACTCATTCGTTCAATGTGCCCAAGCCAGCTGACAACGTTCTCCTTTTAAAAATGTATAAAATATATCAACTGTTGTTCATTTGACGCCTACGTGGCGCAGTGGAAGTGGCAGTCAGAGGGTTGTAGGTGCACCCTACACTCGATAAAATTATTATAATTAAGCTATTTTTTATTTCTCCGTTCTGGTAGAATGCGGCAAGTACCACCTCACTAGCTTTATTAGATTAGTACTACGAGAAGGGTAGCTGTGTGTTTTCATGAAATTTAATTTTTAGATGCCACCATAAGCACTAAATCCCAAAGTGTTAATCTGGAACTGGAAACCATATTCGAATTAGAAAACGATAAAGATATTCATCTGCTTACTAATATACAAGAGTTTGTAGATAAAATTAAAAATGTTTTAAGAGACGGTGTAAAAATCAAATCTAAAAGGCAGAATGAGTCACAGTCGCTTACTCATCTTCTTATAAATGTAATAGATATCATGAAATCCTTAAGCGATGACGAAATAACAGAAATCCTTGACACAGCTGGTGACGAAGTTAAAGGATATTCCTTTGAAGATTCTTTTGAAGATCTCGGTACAAGGAGACTTTTAAGCGATAAACTTGATGATTTAAGTAGGAATCCTAGTAAAGTGCGTGCAAATCTAGACCAATTATTAAGGCAGATGGATAAAAACAATAAACTAACGAAATTTATTAATATAATATATAATAAAGATTCTAAAAGAGTAATTTCAAAGCTTCTAAAAAAGTTGGTGCTTTTTCGACGCAATTTAAGTCGATCTAAAGAAGAATTAAAAGTTATTGCTGAAAGTATGATCCGAGATATTTTACATAAATATGACAATTTGATTAAAAAGAATAAACAAATTGTACAATCTATAATTAAAAGTGTCAATTTGATTAGTGATGAGATTGAAAATAAATATGGAAATATAGAAAGAAATTCTAATAGTTCTGAAGCAGAAGACGATATGAATTCTGACGAAGAAGAACACAAAGACGAAACGGAGACTTTAAAAAGTGAGGTAAAGAGAATGAAAAATAAAGAAGAACCACAGATTATAAAAAGTAAAGTAATAAAAACGAAGGCTTCCAAAAGGTTAACGTATATAACTCTTTATCCAAGTAGCATTGAAATAAATAGTAGCAAGAGAAAACTCAAAAGTAAATCAAATGTTGAAAGATCGAAATCTGTTAAAGGTAAAGGACAAAATGATACATTTGAAGAAGAAGCCGAAAAAATAAATACAAACGAATTAAATGTTGAAAGAGTTAAGACGGTTGTCGAAAAGGAGATTATGGATATGTCTGATAATGAGCCAACAACTGTTAGAAATGTGAAAACTCATAGGTTATTATTTATTTTTATTCGTTGCCTCAGTAGTTACGTGGAGGTGGTTAGTCAATCAAGAAATGAGTTCGATTGCAACCCTACACTGATACTTGTTTGGCAATTACCAGTTGTTGGATGAAATAAGGGTAGATTCTATATAATTAAAATTCACATGGTTGTGTAATAATTCCAAATACATTCATATTTTGCTTAAACAAAAAAATATAAAAGCCAAACCAGATGTAGGGCTTCCCCGATGGACTCTTTATATCTTGTACATAGTTATGCCACCTTAGTGATGTTTTGATTTAAAACAGTTATTTGTGATCTCGCTCATTCTAGACATATTATAATAGACAACAATTATTTAGAATGGAATGTCTGATACTAGGCTGTCTTTGTTTGTCTTGCTATACAAGGGCCCGAAGCTGCTTTTTAAAATAATATTTATTTTATTGTTACAGGCATCATAAAAAAAGTAAAATAAAAACTAAGAATCCCGATAATTCAAGCAAAATACCACCAAAGTTTGGCATACGTACACCGTACTATGAACAGTTCGGTAGTTTACACAAAGCGTCTAAAACTAAAAAACTAAGAACTTTTACAGATGACGATCATCTAGAAGAGAATATCACATTCTTTAAAATAGAAAACAAAGAATCCACTAAATTGGTTATTAATAATTTATATCTCAATAGACGAGCTCAACATCTTATTGCTACAGAAAATAAGGAATCAGTAATTAATTCCACGGAAAAATATGATCAAGATACAGAAGTAACTAAAATCTTACAAAAATACACTTCTGATAAAAATATAAAAACTTCTGAAAAATATAGAATGAATAAAAAAGTAGATCACACATTTAGTGAAAAAGAAAAAACAACAGAAAAAAAAATTTTTCCTACAACAATTTATGAGTCATATAAAACTATGAATTATGCAACTTTAGAAAATTATACTTTAGATGTTAGTGATTTTTTAAATAATTCTGAAATACAGACTATAAAAGACGATGAGAAGAAAAAGCACATAGAAGATATAATAAAAGAAGATTTAAATAATCTTTTCTCTACAACGAGTAGTAGTACCGATGGTCATACTGATATGTTTAAGGAATTGGAAGATGCATTTGATTTAAGTTTAAAATAAAAGAAAACATCTAAAAATCTGTGTTCTTACTCACGCAAATATACACAATTTGTACTGTAAGACTTATTCATAATTTGTTATAACAGGATATTTTTTCGCTAAGCGCTAATCGCAAATCTCACTTAATTTTTAAATATATAAGAACTGGCTTTCCATTCGCGGATTTTCCCGCGTTATTTGCAATGAGCATAAATATAAAAGTTAAAAATAAAAGTTAATTATGCTGTTACGTATGTAATATAATCGTGCTAATAATTATATTTTTTGCTTCATTCATGTCCTTTATTAAGTGATGAATGATGCGAAGTGGTTATGCACATACACTATCACTGCACTTATCCATAACAATAGGCTAACATAATTATAAGCTAAATTATTAAAGTACTTTTGTACTACGCGAGGGTCTCACCGCGGGTTGCGTTCCAATGATGAGGATGAAGAAGAACGTGATTCAATGTTTTGGGCACCACGAAGCGGGCAAGCATCAGTAGTCATAGTCATCAAGAATGAGTAAGGACTTAGTTTTGCGGACTTTTACGAGCCCCAGCGACTGAGGCTGCTCAGGAGTCGAATTTGAGGGAGGTGAGGATGGTGCTTGCTGTCAGGCGGTGATGTGAGTCGGCCGATACTTTAAGCCGATAAGGCTCAAATTTTGCATCATATTTTAAAAAACAAAATAAATATAAGTTTTTTCTATTTATTTAATTATATTGAATTTTATTTTATTTCACTAGCTTTTTTCCATTCTGTTCATCCCTATTTGTGTCATATTTCCCTATGTCGCGTATCACTTATCCCAAATTTAAAAAAATATATGTACTTACCAATCAAGAAAACGTGTTGTGAAATATAAATAGTATTTTATCACTGAACACAACTTTAAGTTTATAATATAAATAACACATGTATATGTATAAACGAATACATTTTAAATAGTTTCCTAATCTTGTGACTATTTAACCTGCTTTGCCAGTAATTTTATTATAATAAAAAATTTTTTACTAGTAACATTAATTTTGTATAAATTAAATATATGCAATGCACTAGCAACATTGACCTAGTGATATTGTTTTTGACACGCCTACGTGAATATTTCGCCTGTTTTTGCCGATTTTCTCAATTTATTCGTCATATTTTGTAAATAATTGTGTGAATTTAAGTCTAACATATTATAATTTAGTTAGTTTAATATATTTATAGTGTAAATACAACGGAAAAGCCGTCAAATTTAAGGTAAAAGTCTAATTTATAAATGTCAATATTTTATTCTACCAAATTAAGATGTCATTTCGTTGAACCGATTCGTTTTAAAATCGCATGTTTTTTAATAAATCGTGTTATATATAAAGCTTGGTTATTGTTTATTTTTACTGTACTAAAATCTTTTGAATTGTACCTGCATTGAAAATTAATAATTTTGCTTAGAAATGGTAGATTTTAATCGAATTTTATGGAAAACCCATCTAAGAAATCGATTTGTTGGATGACTCATAAGTACTTTCACATAGCTTGTTCAAAGCTATAACATTATTCACGAAGGCTAAGGGCAAACAGATAACTTATTGCTTTGCTTAATTACTAGATATAATGCACTAACTTAACGAGAGCTATTGAATAAAGTACACTAGCCTTAACTTGCTGCTTCACCTTCATGTAACAGCTTATAGTTGTCCTCACTAAGACTATAAGTATAATCCTTACTACAACATATCTTCTGCATCATGTGGGCTATGACACAGACTAGACATAGTTATCAAGTAACTGTGAAGTGTTTGAAATGTTGGATTTCCAAAAATGTATAAATCTAAATATATGTTTACAATAAATGTAAAAATCATAGATCTTATTTTTTGTTGTTTGCACAGTGCATGGTTCTTGTGCCCCTGCACCAAAATAGCCTTATCTAGAATGCAATATTTTAAATTCAGAGGGAAAGTGGCGAATGCAAGTAAAAATATAAAGTTGTTAAAAATGCACAGTTAAAGATCTATTGAAATACAGAAATTTCTAGTGCAGCAATGAATATGATGTACACATATAATAAAAATATAGCTTATTGCTGTCAATATATATAAGGTATAGGACAAAAACTTATTAGGAGGATGTATCAATGTGATATAAACCATAGACAATTTTTCTTAAAATTTTATTAACATTTAGTGTTTGTTTCATTTAGTTTATAAATAAAAAAATAATGTCACTTTCAAATGCGCATAAGTGTTTTAATATTAGGTACTTAGAGTGTCTTAATACTAGGTTCCCAGGCTTCCTCTGCCTACCATGCTTTGTGAAGGGATACAATATGAAGCTAAAAAAATTAACTTCATTTTGAAGTCAGTTAAAAATATGGAGGTCACAAATGGAAACCTAAAAACATATATAAAGTTGTGAAAATTGAGTGTAACATGACGTTTCAACACCAGTTTTCCTCTTTCTATCCTGGTATATACAGTGAAAATGAAAAAGAAAAAATAATCTTATTAATAATCTCATTAAAATTGTTAATTAAATTGTATTACAATTAGTATTGTTAATTAATATTTAATACATTGCAGCTAAAATGTCAACATTAGCCGACCCCTACGGCACCTCAGGACAGCTGATCCTCAAATGGGATCCAAAGAACCTAGAGATCAGGACCATGTCGGTGGAACGAACCCTGGAGCCGCTGGTCTTACAAGTGACTACCCTTGTTAATAGCAAGGACAAGGCTGCTAAGAAGAAACGACGTAAGTTGTTTTGTATCATTGATTGACAATCTTATTTTTCAAAATTTGATTGTAAACCCGATGGTTTTGGGCTCAATTTCCAAATATTATTTACATCTTATCACTCTGGTAGAAAGGCTTATCAAACTGAAAAATCAGAATAACAAGACAATGCTTGAAAGCACCTTTCGTTTTAGTTAAAAAAGTGCTACTAGTATTGAATTAGCATATACATATATCTTTCTCATTTAAGCTGGTAAATCCAAGCGAGCCAGTGCTCTAGTGGCCACAGTGGAGCGCGCAACGGAAATCTTCATAGAGCGAGGTCAGACTATCGCTTACGAAAACCCCGAAATAACTCAGGAGATGTTGGCAGCTGTAGAAGAGGTTAGGAAGGCTGGTAAGTACAAATCGTCCTCAGCTTTGTAGGAAAGTTTGTGGTAGTAAGAGAGGCAGGGGGGACCTCTGTTGCTTGTTTTTGATTGACCTTCGAGAGTACAGAGTCAATGATACAGTAGGCAAATCATTAAAAGCGCGAGGCCCTCGCTCCAAGAAGGACATGTATGCTGGTGGATGACAGTGGTTTGATGCTCTATTCCCTCTGATTACCTCGTTAGGGATACAGTGTGAAGCAAAAAAAAAATGTGGTCAATTAATTATTTTTCGTATAGATTTTTAATCAATATTTAAAATATTTGAACCAGTTATGATAAGGAAAACTTCATAAGAAGGCTTCATTAAGTTATATCCATTTATGACACTATTTATATAGTGTCATAAATGGATGTGACTTGTACACCAATCAATTGGAAATACATGTAAATACTGTAATAGTATTTCCAGTAAGGCATGTAGCATGGGCTATCTAAAAAATTTGTCCATTAGGACCAATAGTTCCTGATTTTAGTTCATCCAATCAAACAAATTATTGTTTTATATTTTTTTACATTTTAAAGTGGTTATGCCAAACTTAATTCCAAATTCTAACAACACAAATAAGAACTCCGACGTACATAGCTTGATGACAATGTATGGTTTAGTCAGAGTGCTTGGACAGTTTCCTAGAGCCTCGGATTCAAATCCCACATTCAAATTTATATTCGTTTTCTAAAAAAAGTATATTCATAATATTTAGTTATTAATTTAAAATAGGAGCAGCAATGAGTTTAGCAGCTCGCGAGTTCTCCGAGGAACCTTGCGCGTCATCAGTTCGTTCGAGCATGGTCCGAGCGGCCAGGAGTCTGTTATCAGCTGTCACAAGACTTCTAATTTTGGCGGACATGGTGGATGTACACCTGTTGTTATCTAATTTGAGGACGGTAAGTGTTAGCTTCAAGCTGTCACCCGGATGTAGCAGGTTAGGTAGATGGAACTTAGTGCTAAGACACGCAGCGTTTTTCACTTTTGGTCGATTTTTTGAAAGAGAATTGACGTTGCGCAATGGGAACTAAAGCGGGAAAGTGAAAATAAAAAATTAAATGAATCTCCCATGTGTTTATCGCACACACAACCGTAGTGGTCACAGTCAGACTCTGTGGCCTTGAGTTTATTATCTTTGTTTTTTTAAAATTCGGATCAGCTATTAACTTGCTTTTCCTTTTGTTTTGTTTTTGCAAATACTACATTTTTATTTATCTAAACAATAATTTACCACATTTTCACTACGTATTATACAAAACTTATATTAAAAAAATCCAGGTGGAAAATGATCTCGACAAGCTAAAATCAGCGTCATCACAATCTGAGTTGTTAGAATCAGCTCGACAATTTGGTCGATCTGCTAACGAGTTAGCTGCACAAGCTGCAAGAAGGCAAAAGGAACTAAAAGAACCGAGAATGAAGGATGAACTGGCAGCTGCAAGAGCTGTTCTGAAGAAGCATTCCACTATGCTGCTGACTGCTTCCAAGGTAAGGCTTGAAGTTGGTTTTAGATAGTTTAGGATGGTTTCTAGTTAGGTTTTGTGAGATTCTAAAGGTCTTCTGAAATATAATCAATTGGAAGGAAAGGTTTACAGGTATTAGTTGGTCTTTTTAGTGTAATAATGTATGTTTTGACATGTAAGTATCTTAGTTGCACAAGCTGTGAGATGGCATAACTAGTTAAAGGAACCGAGGATAAAGGATTGTTTGTAATGTTATTTTCATTGTTTCAGAAAATGTATTTTTCATTCCTAAAATGTGGAATATCATTTTAAAAGATGTTTTTTTTTTCTATTCAGGTATACGTGCGACATCCAGAACTGGCAGCAGCGAAGGCGAATCGTGATTTTGTCCTCCGCGCTGTGTGTTCAGCCGTCGATACCATTTCAGCGGTGGCACAAGGGAGACCGTTGCCGCCTAATTCTGGTATATATATTTTTGTATATTTGATAACCTATCCAAACGCGGCTTCAAATTCAAATTCAAAATATTCTTTATTCAAATAAACTATATCGCCATCGGCAAAATCAGTGTGGATATATTGGACAGTGTGTATATTTTCAAATTTCTTTTATTAAAATAGGTAATTATTATAAGCACTTTTGAATCGTCGAATGTACATGTCAACAAAAAGCTACCACCGGTTCGGAAGGCAGTTCTGCTGAGAAGAGCCGGCAAGAAACCCAACAGTTGCTCTTTTCAAAGTCAATGGTATATTTTACTATTACATAAGCTGGCGGCTGTGCTGCCTGACATTCAATAGACATTAATTCCATACATGTTTATCCTCTAAATATTCTTGAACAGTGTAATAAGCTTTACTTGTTAGAATTTTTTTTACAGATATTTTAAATTTTGGTAGTGGCAAACTA
>DWNA01002034.1:0-12785 GCA_018249835.1 Heliconius besckei
TTCATCGTTTTCTAGAATTCTCCCTCTAAGGGTGCAAATAAGGGGATGAAAGTTTGTATGGAAAAAATCTTAAATCGCCACAGATTTTATAAAATTTGATATTTAGACTCTTAAAAATATTTAATTGAACATGTGTTTTATGGTTTTCTAGAATTCACCCCCTAAGGGTGCAAATAAGGGGTTGAAAGTTTGTATAGAAAAATCTTTAAATCGCAACCGATTTTTATAAAATTTAAAATTTAGACTCTTAAAAATATTTCATTGAACACATGTTTCGTGGTTTATTAGAATTCTCCCCTAAATAAGCAAGCGAAGCTGCGCGCGTCCGCTAGTCCTAAATATTAAAATAATAAAGTACAATCATTACTTCAGGAACATGCATACTCATATTTAAACTCTTGTTACATACGTAATGAGTAAACATATATTTCCATAATATTTTTTCCAGCTCCTTACTATATCCTGTATATAGCAGGAGAAGCAGACGGAGTCTGGTGCTAAGACACTCCCCATTCTCCACTTTCCGCCGAATTATTGAGGCATTGCCTGTTGAGTGGCATTGGTACCAGAAGTAAAAATAATAAAAAAAATATAATTTATTCCCTCCATCGTCGGAATCGAAACCACAGCCATCACGTTTACATTCACACGCTTTCTGTACCAAGACGGCCATAATAATATGTATATCAATTTAAATTAAATGTTGAAAAATATAACGTGGGATTACTGGTAATTATATTTCCTACGCTACAAGGACAAATACATATAAACTTTTTAATTAGAGCCGGATATAATCAAGAAAGTAGTGTTTCATTAATTAAAATCTTAAAGTCTTTTATCTTACGCCTATGCAAAAAGCAAGCGCAAATTAGTTTTTTCCTGTCGCAAGCCGTTTTGAATAGTAAACAAAATGAATAGGCCGCCCTAAGTAAAGTTTAATCCGTTTTTATTACAAAGAAAAGAAGTAATTACTCTACCCTTACCGCTGCAGAGGGTTGGTGCTGGAGGTAAAAATTTCCATAGATTTATCATAACCAAATTAAGTTTATAATTAAAAACAGGAGTTTTGTATAGACGTAATTTGAATATGTAAATAATATTATTCTTCGCATTGCTTATTATGGTAAAAAAATAATAATCTGCTAACTTCTCAGCTTCTTGCGCTCGAACTTTTCTCTGTTATCTTAATTTTTTTGTTAAAATAATTAAAATTAATATTTAATTTTGCGGAGTGGGAGCCGAACCCACGACCAGTCACGTTTAGAGTCACAAACTTGTGCCCCTGCGCCATGACTGGCCTGACCAATTATTAATTTCCTAATAAACAAATTGCAGATTAATTGAAGCAAGTACAGAAGCAACGCTTTATCATTATTTGCACAGTTAATGGAATAATTACCACCACGAGAGGATAATTGCGAAGGCGACGAGAGCTCCTACACGCGGTAATGAACCCAGAATTGTTTTCGCTTTAAACCGCATACACGCATTGTTTCGTAACAATAACGATTTTTCCAAAGTGGCTCAAAAATCGTAAAAGAAGGACTAAATAGCCATTATAAAAAATAATAAAAAGCAGAATGTATTCGAAAATTGGACTTAATATACCTGATTATATAATTATATATTATAATTTCGTAGGTGCTTTTGATGGAGTAAGCCAAGATAACTTTTTGAAATATTTAAGTGCTATACGAAAAATAAGAAGGTAGCTGTTGTTTTGTCATAACAATAAAATCATTTGCACAATACAAAACAAAATAATAAATAATTGATTTATTTTAAATTTAAATACTTCAAATGTAATTACGAAGTTCACACATCGCCTAATCTGAATACACCTAAAATCAATTTGGAGCTCATAAGGCAAAGCGGTCTCACCTAAGAGTCCCTAAAAGGCTCGAAGGCGGGCGTCCCCGCTGCCCGTCTAGTTCGCTTGTGCCCGTTTATAAACGATTTTATTGCTTTCGGAGCAACCGAACATTATTAAACTTTTCCAATTTCGATTTATCACGTAGCTGTCGGAATTTAATACCGCCCTACCTTCGGCGGAGGCGATCGCCCGCCGCGTGATTACAATACACATCGTTAATAATACGAGCGAAGTCGAAACGAACTCCTGAAGCTCAGGCGGCTGATTATGACATGAAGGGACCAGTCCTAGGACTGGTCTCTACCGTGACAGGCGAAGCGAAAAATGGACACAATTTAATTACTTCTATCGCAGCTTAACGGTAATACTTGCCTGCTTAGCCATATAAAGCGTTTATCATATAAACCTCCCTTATATTGCCGCGCGGTATGTTTCTGTAGCGAATTTCATAACAAAATGAAGTCTCATATCAGCACGGGTTAAAATTATGAAGCTAAAACTGAAGGTTATTGAAAACGTGACTTACATTTATATGGGTCATATGAAATGAAATTTCATAGGTACGTACATACGTGTATGCGAACTGTATTTTATTAGCAGTAAAAATAAAAATATTCCAATACGTATCTTATTTGTGCTTCTTATTCGTGTTGTATTTTGTTAGATAAAAACAAAATAGGTATATAGATATATTGTTTATTGAAAGAATAACCCTATAGTTGTTTAATTATTGTAAAATTAAATTCTACGGGTGAAAAAGGTGATGCAGGCGATAGAGGTGCAGTGGAAATGTGAGGATAGCGCGGAAAGGTGCGTGGTCGGGAGCTAGTGTACTCCTATAGTGAGAGGTCGGCGATGCAATCTACTCTCATTCATAGGGCCAATCAAGTACCGACCCACCGCCACCCGCTTTGTGTACCTCCACCAGAAACAGGACCGCATCTGGTATAACAACAATTGAAATACACAATATACTATATCGCAGTTATCTACGATAGTTAGATATTGTTAACTATACAAAAAAAAACAAAATACGTCTTGCCCATACATTGAAAATTTTAATTCACTCCTATATAAATAGCCAAATATTAATAAATTTTGTCTTCCTTATTTTTATATACATATGCAAGACCGGTGTAGAGCTAAAATTGTATCAACATAAAAAAAAATGTAAAATCCTTAAGTAAATGATGATTTATCTACGTTGCAACAAGTACGTCCCTGGCCCCCGAGCTCACGTACGACCGCTCGTAAGTTCAATGGAGGTGTTGATTAAAAATATTTCCCATGTGCGGGCGGATAAGACCCAATTGGGCAGCAATCAGCCACCCCCCACCGTCGCCCTCGCGACCATATACCGCTAATCACGCGCGACGTTGCTCGCCACTCACTCTCCACTCTTTGTTTAGAGCCGCGATACTTTAAACTTCTGTTGTTTATGGAATTTATTATTTTTTCGAACTTGAGGTTGCTACTGTTAGCTCTACTGGCTTTTTACAGCGATTGATTGGGGTACGAGGTAAGAGAGTACTCTGATAGTGAGAAATTGCAAGAAGCAAGCAAGAATTCTACGCAGATGCTTGAGAGGAAGTCGTCGGCAGCAAGGGACTAGAACCTTGTCGATTAGACTGGTATCAAATTATTGCTGTTCTATTTCATTTATCATTCTATAATGCCTCTTTCATTGATAGTATGTTAACAATGTTGTTGAACGAGAAAACACAATGGATCTAATCTGGATCCCACAATCGCCCGTGAACTGCTCAATTTTCTAAATACACTTTCGTTCACAGTGGAACGGTCTTTAAATCTGCACTTTTTAAATTCAAATTTGAACTTCTTAAAAATATACATGTAATATACTATATGTATCTTTTAACTGTAAATTTTAACATGCGACTATGCGAATGCTGAAGCCAAATATTTTCCATACCAAAACTCGGCTTCGGCTCGCACAAAGTGATGTCAGTGGGCAAAAACAATAATTTGTTATATTCTCTAAGAGTAGTTCAATGGAATGATCGCAATAATCATTAAGAAGGTTAGCACAAAAAATATAACTAATACTTTACTAAAATATAAATAAATGTTTCTCGATAGGGTTGCATTTCTACCATTTCTCTACTTTCACAGGTACTAAATAAATACATTTGTACTTCTAAACAAAACCAAATATATTTAATTAACACAAATATCTAAAGAAAACTTTTTGCCAATAAACCCATAATAATATTCTTCAAACAAGTATCGATTATTAATTCAACACAATAAGTGGAATCGATGTATCGAATTTCTACTATAGATCTGCAAAAAACTGATCCAGTAAACGATTGCTGTTTCAAAGCGCTCACATTAAAACGATTATTTCTCGTAAGAGCTGAGCAGCACCGGGTTTTTTTCTGATCTAAATTCATTAGAAAATGCGCGCACGTCGCATCCGTCGTATGCGCACACAAATGTCGCGCATCGCGAATGCCGCGGTTTTTGCGCGTCACTCTGTCTAACGAGATTGAAATAGCCTGTTGCTTTTCGGAAGGAGTTCCATTGGAAAGAACTAAAATAAAAAGAATCAATAAAATGTGCGCCTTAATTCGACGTATATTATCAACATTGTAAAAGGGAGTGCTCGTCAAGGGGTTTTACCGTATTTGGTCAAAATTGGTTCAGATATTGGACATTTTTGGCCTTCATTAAATGAAAACGATAGTCGACTAATTGGATTTTTTTTATAACTTTTTTATATGATCTGTAATATCTTTTATATATTTTTTTGTATCGTTAATTATAATTTTAATGAGTACTATATTTAGTAATATGTTTTTAAAAAACAAAGAGTAGTAATTGAAATTAATAAAAAAAAATTTTTTTTTTTTAAATTATGCTAAATACGTTATATGCAGTTAATCCAAAAAAAATTAGAGGTATGAATACAAATTAGGCACCGTTTACTTTATTGAAGCACCTACTTATTGTTGGAATAGTTTTTATGAATTCTACCTTCTAAGGACTGAGTGCAGCTGTTCAAACGGGTTCCTACCATATTCAACTCAGAAATGTGGTAATTCCTTTTGATCCGATTTAATTAGCTACTTTTCATTCGATTTTACTGTTATCTGTTGCAGATAACATCTTTAAGGCAATATTACAGCTTTAGATGCTAAATTCTTTAAACTTACTGTAGTTAGGGTAAATAATTGTTTTAAGTTATTTAAAATTATCTTCATTTTTATAGATATATTTTTTGTATTGATTTACAGTCATTGGAAAGACTGATATTTATTTTTAAAATTCAATAATATTGAAAATAGTTCTTTATTCTGACAGCAAAGTTAACGTTCTATATCGGATAACTACTCAGGTTATATACTTATTTATGTGACGGGACGAGACGGGGGGGATAAATATTTTAAAATATAATAGAATAATTTTTTTTAATAGTGTTAACATCTTTATACAACATTTACTGACAGTTATGTAAGCCTTTTTAATTTAAGACATTACAACAACTGAATTTATTACAATCTCATTTTTACATACTTCCTTGTTACTTACATACATAAATAAACAAGAGACCGAATTGCTAAATTGTCGAACCATTTCATATACTTGCCTTTAGTATTATTTTAAGCATTACTTTAGTTGTCTCAACAGACTCTTAGGTATATTAATTATGTTTATGTAACGACCGATTAAAATTGTCGCGCCGCGTCGTTAATGTGTCCGCCTCGCGTCGTTAACGCGTCCGCACCGCATACTAGGCACCTTATGAACGTCATACGTCACATATCTAGTGTTTTTTTTTAATTTATTTAATGTCATGATTTTAAAGCTAGAGAATAAGTTAGTTGGGGCCAGTGGTGGCGTCGGCAAACAGAAATTATAAGCGCGACAGATTGTGGGCTCGATTTCCACTGAAGGCAATGGAAATATTTAATATTTTCATTTCTTCGCTCTGGTGGCTGGCTTGCTTGATTTCAGCCACTTAACACGCAATGACTCCAAAATTCGGCGGTAATAGGGAACGGAGTGTCATAACACTAGGTTCCCTTTGCCTACCTTGTACTGTGTGTAATTATTGATAGATAATTCTCTTCTCTTTTATGTGTTTTTCTTCTTTTGTGTGTTTTCACTTACATCTTATATAAAATTTTGCTTTCAATTTGATTATTAGTCGTAAAATTTGTTTTATATTTAATATAGATATTTGAACGTCCATTCTCACAATGAAATCGTTTATGCAAAAAAACGGTTTTGTCATTAAAACACGTACATAAATATTTTTTTAATGGCCAATAAATTAAGGTAGCGAAGAAAGAATAAAAGAACATTTTAAGAATATGTTACTTAAACTTTTTATGGTTTCGCATGCACTCCATTATGGAAACGATTAAATGACAATAAAATACAATAACAGTGCCCTGCTAATGTTTTCGGTCAATTGATAAAGATTTTTTTATTTAAATTGGCATAAAATCAATTATATAAAGTTTTATCAAAAGATTACAATTTATGATTGAACCTTTAAAGTTTAAATGCCACTTAAGACCAGCTTACAACCGACTTTTACTTTAAATTTCTTTTATGTTCTAGAAGTAAAATAATTTAATAGTTAAAAATGCATATACACTATAAATAAAATATTGAAACATTAAAAATATTGAAACATTTTTATAGTCTGAAATATATTATAAAATATATTAATATATTTAGTCTTATATTTACACTTTTGACGTAAAAAAGTCGATTTACACTGGATGGATTTGAAGGCTCCGGAAGTGTGTTGTATTATTTTAGGATAAAAATACAAATGTCTATTTAAATCATTTACACGAATAAATTATAAAATAAAAAAGTCTATCGTAGACATACAACTAAATCTTCGTAGCTGTTTTGCCGTAAGTCGGTGGTGCATGGTAAATGATATTTTCTATGAGTATTAGTATACTTGTTTCACGTTTTCTTTCACATAGCAGGGTAGATAAAATAAATCTCTTAAGACATTCCGTTCTCTACTTTCCGTTCGAATTCGAGACATTGGGTGTTGAATCGCTCTCTCTACGCCTCTCTTGTGAACATCAAGCAATGAAAGTTGGTAGTGGTAAAAGTTAAGGTTAGATACTATATTGATTTTGATGAGATTTGGAACCCCCTATCACCAAACAACGGGTAATAACTTTATGAAAAGAAGGAGGATGTTTTACTTATTGTGCTATATGTAGAATATGCAAAGTTTTAAAGCTTTAAAAATATTATATACTACCAAGTTACAGTAACTTAATATAATTTTATATTAGTTTGTTCAAAAGTTGTTTGTTTATAGCATATTGGATTTCTATGATATAGTGCCTATGTAGATATCAAGGTATTAGTATGAATGTACAAAGTATGTGCATTATACGAAAACTCATAAAAATAAATGAAACAAAATGTATGCAAGCGCGTGTCTAAGATAAAGTTGTGAAAATTTTATTTTTATTACACCTCCATGATGAATAACAGGATTGGCAAAGAGAACCTAGTGTTAAGACTCTCCGTTCCCCAATTTCCGCTTATTTTATGCAGAGGTTTTGCGTGTAGAGTGGCCGCACTCAACGCCTTGCCTTGTTACTAGACCAAAGGTAGTGGGAATCGAACCGACAGCCGTCGCGCTTTCAGTCGCACTCTTGTACCTCTGCAAAACGACGCCTTTACTTTACATACGTTTTAATATTTAATTTATTTGTTTCATTAAAACCTTTTCTACACATATCATGAATTATACTAAAAGCATAAAATAAGACCGCAGCCGTATAAGCTTATAAGCGTATAGAGAAAACTTGATGTATTTATGTATAAGAAGTTTTAACAAATAAGTTTTACCACCTACTTGTATACCAATAGAGACGAGTGAAATGGAGTTAAGTGGTCTAATGTATGTCCATAGTCGACGTCTCGGGCAACACTTTTAATGGATTCTGTCAGTTTTTGCCTTTATTTATATACCCTATTCATATAATAAAATGTTAATAGAACTCTGACCCAGCTAATGGCTTGAGAGATGATTGTAAGATGTTACATTAGGTATGTTTATTTTTACGGAAGCTTCCGGTTACTTCATTTTAAGAATGTGCTTTTATGTTTATTTATTAAGTACACACATTAATAATATAAGTAATAATTCGAATATAAAATAAGTAAATAGCTTAAATTTAATAAAATTAATTTATAATAATAATTAATTTCTGTTGTTAATGTGGAGTTTTTAATTTTACATACAGCTTGAAGAAACAGACATCATATTATCCTGTTATAATTTGCTATTTTTAAGCAACGTTTAAAATATTTTTAGTATGTAATTGAAAATGTTTTGTTCAACAGATTATAATTTTTTAATTTATAATTCGATTATTTTTTTTCTAAATCAGGTTCTGTATCTAGTATTAAGACAGCCTGTTATCCAGTTTCCGCCTAAACTTGAGACACTGAGCATTGAATAGTAAAACTCCACGCCTGGGTCGATCTCCATCATCCACCATCGCTTACAGTCATACGCTGTTCCACTGCTCCATTCTAGCCTAAATTTTTTGAAAATTTATCACCTAATACTAGTTGCGTTGTGGGGACGCTACCGTTGGGTACCGTTGGTTGCCACGTCAGGAACGGCGAGAAGTGGAGGTGGAGTATCTCCATCTTTTATTATGTATTTTTAATATATTCGTTTGAAAATAAAAATAAATATATTCATAATATAATCATAATAAACTTTCAAAGAATGAGTTTATATATAGGTATAGCTTAAGCTCACATGTCTGGAAAACAATTAAAGTTGTACAATGAAAACGTTACACAGAACACTAAGCGGCGAGCCATTGTGCCCCTATGAGTATTAATCGAATAAGTCGACCGGCGGTGTCTACACAGTAAATAAACCTATTGTAAAGCAATGTAAAATGTTCTATGCTCCACCTTATCTGAAGTTACTCTGCAATTTATAAGAAATATTATGTTGTATTATATTTTAATGATTACATACTTTAGAAATGTTTCTGGTTGTAGTTTGACAATCCTTGTATTTAAATAACCATAGGTGTTAAAGAATAAAATAAGAATTAGTAAGTAGATAGGTGGTATTGTAATATGCCTAATAATGATGTTCTCTTAATTCGTTGGCGTGTTAAGTCGGTACAGGCGTGTTAATATAGCACGTCGCGTCGCATAGGTCGGCACCGGCACCGGCACCGGCAGTGTGTTAATTAACTGGCAGCGTGTAAGGCGACGCTCACGGCCGCTCTAATTGCGCGATTATTCCTCCGCGACGCCTAACTGCTAACTGCTGGATGAAATTTAATTAAAGTTTGTTGTTCAAATAGATTTAATTAAAGTAATGTTGTAGCGAGTGGCGCGCCGACGCCGCCCGCTCAATCCGCGTGAGTGCTGCGCAACTTTTCTAATTCATTACTTCTGAAAGCGTTCCCGTGACGCCGACCACTCTTAATAATTTGTATTGTGTAGTTATAGTCGCTTTAGTGAGATCCCGCACAAACTTATCCGCGCTTTCGTCTTTCTAATAGCTAACCGGATGTAGCTTTAGTGCCTCGTTCTCTCTTAACGTCCTAAATTCCACCTTGACCTTAACACTAATGGATTTTAATATTATAATTAATTAGTAATTATTTCACTGAGAACGGAATCGGCTGAATTATTCATATCAATAGTAAATTACACGATATTTCTCCATTAGCGAGACAGTTCTGCCGTTGAAAATTATATCGGAATGGACTCTCGAATACAAATGTCCCGTTAAAAGCAACATTAAGATAAAAGCAATGTGCTATAATTCTTATTAATTATTAACAGATCGTCAATTAGGAAGGTATGAGGTTTGAAAACCTTTTGAAAATAGGAAATATTTATCTATCTAAAAATAACAATCGTAACAACGATACGAGGCGGCCGTAAGCGACGAACGATGTTCGCGTCAATTACGGCTAATGGAAAACTTAAATTATGATAAAAGCTAAACGTACGGATGATGCTGCGTGGCGCTATCGGCCCACTCTAATGTCCTTGTCTCAGCGCTTGCCAAACTACCTCCGAGCTGGTTCTCACTTTGATTATTTCTTATATATAGTACTAGCGGCCCGCTCGCAGCTTCGCCTGCGTGAACTACGTTGCTATTAATTTCTGTCTCCATGAGTACCTACGTCCTAAAAGGTAGCACTGTGCAAAATTTGAGACTCCTAGCACTTGTAGTAACGAAGTTTCATACAAACTATCAAGCCCGAAAACTAACCCTTAAGAGTCGAATATTGCAAATTCCCGTCTTAGCGAGCACCTACGTCCTATAAATAACCTCCGTGCCAAATTTGAAAATCCTATCTTTGGTAGTTTCTGAGATTTCATGATAAGTGAGTGACCTTTCGATTTTATATATATATAATATATAATATATGAAGAAATTGCATTTTTTTCTTGTTTCTGAACGTTAATTAGAAAAAGCTGTCATTTTAGTTTGTCAAATGTGATTCACTTTTGTTTGAAATAGCGCAGCAATTCAGGCGGCCGGAAGTCGTCATCGTTCATTTTTATTGCGATTTCGTAAACCTTAATCATGCTAAAAAAATATTGTGAAGTCGTAGTTTTTGTGATTATTAAATAAAATAAAATTGTAGAACACTGATTCATAAATAATGATAAAACATAATTTTATAAACATAAATTTAAAGACTAATAGAATGCAGAATATAAGAGATATTCTATCGATAATATTCAATGACAATTCTCTAAAGTATTATTTCCTTTTGTTGTTAAAAATAATGTTTTAAAAAACATTCATAGTATCTTAAATTAGAAGCTTCGTATGATTAAATGCATTAACGTTGTGAGAATTACCGTTAATTTCTTGTCGGGGTTCATTGCCGTTCGATTGTTCATTGTTTGAGTCGATCAAACAATTAAAACTGAACGCTACCAATGAACTGTTCGTTAGGCGAAGGCTCGTTAAATGCTTTCAACATGACTAAAATTTTCCGCACACAGACCGCCGTTGTGAATCTTTTTCGGAAAAAAACAATCGAAGCAATCGTGCCATGGTTGCGTTGTATGAAACAGAACAGTGAATTCGGTGTCTTCTAGTCCATATCCTTGATGAATTCACTATTAAGGATATTAAAAACGACCCGTTTGTAGAATTTCGTCGTTTTTCCAAAGCATCGGTTGCCTAGATTGATATATAATTTAATTTTGAAAAATATGGTTCATCTTGTAATCGTTATTGAAATCTTCACCGTCTCGGATATTCCACTTTCAATTTAGGCGTCCTTGCAAGTTTACGCATCTCTTTCACAAGTAAATTGCTCTGCTTCGTCGGAGGAGTCATAAAGAAAATTGCTATACAGTTGATAAATAATTTATCTGAAAGCCCGCTCCAGTCACCGAAACATGCCCGGGATAGCACTGCTTCCACTTCCACCTAATATTACTTTCCTTTTGTACAATTTTGCAACAGGGCCGTTCGCACGTTCCTTTCTTTTTATGGGCAATAAGTGGAACGCAATTATATTTATGGAGGAGAAATGGTTACGAAAACTAATTTCACAGAGTATTATTCCATATGGGTAATGTACATTTAATCTAATGAACTGTCGAAGAGAGTGATGCTAAATCAATTTTTATATTGAACATTTTAGAAGAAATCAGTTCTCTATTTATTTTATATTTTCTATCTAATGAGATTTGAGCTTGAATTTATAATCCGAGCTTTAGACCAAAAGATTTCTTCTCTATTGTAAACTTGGTAAAATGTGATGTAGCTAACTACTAATTAGAAGAGTTAGGTGTACAGTTTCTGGAGCGATGGTGCCTAATTAGTGTGCACAGCGGCCTCTCATTACGATGCTTGGCTTTAATTACCCACATGAACAGATGTACTATCTTATACTGAATATACTATATGATTTAATTTACTATAATTTATATAATTTTAAATGCAGGTATAGCGCTTTTTATACGTACAACCTTCTCTATTAAATGGCTTTTAATAAAATTAATTTTATATTTTAAGTTCAAAACACATATAAAATACACATGTATGTAAAGTATGTAACTTTCAAATAGAGTACCTGGCTAGTGATCTTAGAGCACACGGGCTACGAGACCACTTTGAGTGAACGTATTCGTTTAGTTTAAATGTGAATACAAAGTCACAGAGTAATTGAAATAGTCTAGATTTATTTTTAAATTTAAATTTTATTAAATAATATAAAAAATCAGAAGTTTAAAAACAGCGTGTGCAAGTATATTTTTTTGAGTTGTTTCGGCTAACTCCGACTTCAACTGCTACGAGAAACTACGAGTGAGCAGTGGTTTTTTCCTCGATTTTCATGGGATTAATTCATTGGTTAATTCTTTTCATTCATTTCATTCATTTCTTTCTTTCATTCATTAATTCTTTAGTTGGTGGCAATGGAACCAATGGGAAAGTTCGTTCTTTCAGATAAAAAAATATTCATATAACTTGTTAACGGATATAAAAAATGAAGTCGGTTAAAAAGTATTTGCCTAATAAAAGCCTAATAAATAACCTTTAAGTGTATGGAATTTCAAATTACAAGTACCTAACTAGGATGATTTCATACATTACATTGCAACAAATAAAAGTAAAAATAAAAAGTACAATTTTAAAATAAGATGATATCCACAAAAATATCGTAGTTTTGTGAAATCAGTACTGCCTTCATTAAATGAGACTTCAGAGAATATGGTATGAAAAAATTACTAATGTGCATTTTCAGTCCAGTCCAGTCCAGGAACTGGATCGTTTAGCAGAAACTTCTTCTCATGTACAATTCTAATCCTTTGATCTAGGGTCTAATATATCCAATATTTACAGTAAATTAATGAAAAACATCAGTAATTGTCATCTAGACATTAT
>DWNA01002035.1:0-12783 GCA_018249835.1 Heliconius besckei
TACAGAGATAGAGGCTTTCATATTAAGTATAAATAGTCTATTTCCTCAAGTTTGTGGAATATCAGCCATTGGAATAGATGGGCAATGCGGTGAAAGTACAGAACAATAAAGATTTAGTAAATGGCATCGCTATATAGAGTAGCGTTTATTTGAATAATTTACTTTTAATATTGTAAAAGTAAATTTTGCAAAAAAAGTTACTTTCCTAACCTACTAACATATCATTTATTTGCGTCGAGGCGCAGTAGCAGTTTCTGATATTACACGCGACGGTTGTGGATTCGATTATCATTCGAGAGAATAAGTTATTTTCATTTTCCTTGCAATTATAACTTAATTTCTACTTAACTTCTTTCTTAATTCAACTTAAATTTTACCAGTCTCGGAAATCGGACGGACGTGGGTGTCTTCTGAATGAAGTGTTTTAAAACTAGGTTCCCTCTGCCTGCCATGTTGTATATGGTATACAGCGTGGAGGTAAACAAATAATGATTTACATAAATTACTATTTGGGCGTAATTTCTACATAAAAATAAAAAAAACTAATAACAACCACAAAATGAAAATATTATCATATGTGCTACCATCTGCACATATGCCATATCTGTTTCAATCCTCTCAGATCTAAACTTGTTAGTTCGTAATTGTTCGATCATATATCACGATTGTGACATCCAACTTGATGGAACACTGGAAGTGTTGCTAACTTGGTATATAGGCTGAGGGAACCTAAAACCTAGTGGTAAAGCACTCTGTTCCTATTTACATACTTCTCTTCCCTAATTTTCTATAAATTTTGGAGGGATTACCAGTTGAGTGGCGAAACTGAGGAAGTGAAAATAATTTATTCACACAATTCGGAATCGAGCTCACAATCGTCTCGTTTACAGTCAGATTCTATGCCACCGCACCACCTCCTTGATAGATTTAATTTTATTTTTAATATAATAAAGATTTATTTTCCAATAGAACATAGATAACAAACACATATGGCAACAAAATCAATAAGTTAATACAGTTTTCTTTATAGTCACGATATGAGACACGAGTCACGTATACAATTTACTGAATAAAAGTCGTGGATAAAGTAAATGAAAAAAATTGTAACTAAGTTGTATTTGTTAAAAAGATATACTAAAACTTTGTATCTTATTTATATTTTGAGCCTTAGAAGCAACCTGAGCGTTAGTGTTAAGACACTCCGTTCCTATTAAGCCAATTCCGTTCCCATTTTCTACCGAATTTTGGAAGCATTGTGTGTTAAGCGGAGCTCAAATCGCAATAGCTAACCTTTTCAAGCATACAAAACTTAGTATTAAGACACTTCATTTCTTATATCGCCGCTCGGAATTCAACGCCACGCGTTGTCCTGTTATCAGGGCAAAGAAATAAAAATAATTTATTTTCATGAGCGAGAGTCGATCCCACAACCATCCCGGGTACGACGACCTCCGCTGAGTTACATAAATCTTAGTTTTGGTCTTTTTTTCTTACACCAATGTTATGTACGAGTAGGATGTTTAAATGCATATATCCAATTGGCGGTACACCGCTGTTTCTCGTTTATTTATACCCATTTTAACACAAGATTTATTGAATAATATACCCGAAGTAGAAATTTAATACGTAATTAATTATTTAATTAACTTAATTATTGACATTAGACAACTGATCAAGGCCAGTCGTGGACACAAAATGTGACTGTAAATCGACTGGTCGTGGGTTCAATCCTCTTTCAAGGAAATGAGAAATTTATCAAAAACATAGATTTCCATTTTCTTTGCTCTGCTGTCGAGACAACAACTACCACAGAAACATCACTTGTGTAAATATACATAATATGATTAAAACACGGATTTTATTGAACGTTTGTTTTTTTTTTAAATGTTAAGACAATCTCCATTTAAACTGTTATACGAGACGACATATTAATATTTATGATTTGTTTTTATGTAAATTATTGTTTAAGTGATTGTTCTTCCGCATTATGTTAAATGGAATGGCGGGTGAAAATCTTGTCATAATAAAATTTAATTACTGTCATTGACTGAATACTATGTATTCAGCAACCTACTTGAGACAATGATAATATTGTATTGTGAGGGTTGTGGGCTCAATTTCTACTCATGTGAACGAATTATTTTCATTTCCTCGTTCTGGTAACAAGACAAAGTGCAGTGTTGAGTTCCGTCACACAACACAAAATGTTGCAAAATTAGGCGGAATGTAGAAAACGGAATATCTCAACACTTATTTCATGCTTCAGCATGAGGCTATATATTTTGTCCTATAATTTAATTTGTTTTGTAAAAACATTGAGTCTCTACATATGTGTTTGTAAACAATATATTTTTTTATAACTTTTAAGTTTTCAGTTTATAACATTTTCTTTCGGTTCCAATGTCTTCTGAATATTCAACTTCTGATATTTTTTAATATATTTTTGTTAGTCCTGGCTTTTCGAAAAACAATTTATTTGTACTTTTTAAAATAAATTCTACAGAAACCTTTTCTTTGTAAAATTCATATAAATTTCAGAAATACTTTAATTCTTTCTTTTTTTCAACATTAATAGTATCGAGAAGGTCTCACATATCACCTTGCCAATGAATTGTGGTCTTTAACATTCTAAAACAGGTTATAAATGACAAACAGTGTCAATTTTTTTATATATTTTTGTTGATTTTTTTTTCAATTTTCTTATGTTGTAATTATTAACCAGCTTTTTTTAAAGGTCACTGTTATTTAGTTAACCTTCACAGATAATAAAATTGTTAAAGAAACATAATATTTTTAACAATTACTAATATTAATTATCAAAAGTTCAATGTTAAGAACTTTATAGGGCAGTAAAACAACTGAAATACAACGTACGATTTCTTAACATTTAGGGCAAGGTTATATATTAATATTTTGGTGTTAAATTCCAGGTCTTTTCCTCATATCCTGCCATACACAAGTATTTGTTGACTATAATATAAGTTTAAATATGCTTTGGAATTTGGTTAAATAAATTTAACTATCTTTAAGCATTTTCGTATATATCCGGTTAGGCAGAAGGAACATACAACATGAAGCCACTATATTCTTCATTCTTCTTATCCCAATTTTAAGATAAACCGATTTGGATGGCCTTAAAAAAGTAGTCGATGGTCTCAACGGAATGTTATTTCAATATTTCCCCATTATTGTCATCGAACCTACAACTTTCACGTATAATCAGATACTATTTCACTGCGCCTTTTATGTTTATTATATAATTACGGTAATAATATCAAGCATTGACCAAGCACTACAAGTAATAATACATTTTCAAGTGTTTTGCAAATACCTATTAGATTATAACATAGAAACATCAATAATAAAATATAATCTACTATTATAAGGACTAATCCTTCATTGAGTTTAATGGCTTCTATCTATCAGTCTAGAATATTCCTTAGAAATTACCTATGGTATTCAATATTTAGAGAAGTTTGGAAAAAAGAAAAGAAACAAAAAACCAGAGAGAGATCATCGTCGCGCAGCGTCTTTAAAAACGCGATGGTTCATTTCTCCGCGCTCGCTAAAGGAAGCCCGGCGTTAAGTTCCAACACACTACCGTGCGTGCTAAGAATGTTATGTCTCAACACTAGGTACTGCCTACTACGCTATCGAAACCACAACCGTGGCGTTTCGTTAAATATTTATATTTAAACAAAAATTAAACGTCAGCTTAGAGTTAGCAGTTTTTTGAAGGAAATTATCAGGAGAAACAACGTGCTTAAAAAACTATTAGTATGTTTTATCAGAAGGTTTTTGAAATTTCGAAAATAGATTTGTATTCTCTACCACATAAAATAAAATAAGTCGAAAAACAAAAGAAAAAAGGATTTTCTAGGTATTTTTTATTGTACACATATAATTTAAAAAAAGTGATGAATATGATGAAGCCAAGCAGTATAAGTGCCGATATATATTTATAAAAGTGACAGAGGTAAGAACCTTATGAAGGTCGATCATCAATACAATATTTGCAGAGAATGTTTATTGTATCAACATATCTGTTACTGTAACCTTAAACGTAAATTCAAATTGATCGTCAAATTGATATAATATGTTATTTCAATGGAGAATAAGAGAAAATTCTATTATTTTTACTCAGATTTTACGAAAAGAGCTTTTTTTTTAATATTGATTTTACTAAAGCAATTATTATAATTTAAGCTCAATTATAATAATATAGCGTGGTGTTGAGTTCCGCAACTAACCACATAAGGCTCCGATTTGAGTATAAAGGGGAGAACGGAGAGTCTTAACACTTCACACAGGTTATCCCTCTCTTGCTATATGAAGGATAAAATATGAAATTCTAAACAGAATTAAAAAAGAAAAATATATTCAATCTATCAATTGTAGAGCCTTGTAGTTGTAATATAACAGGAAAATTATTTAATAGCTATAAAAATGCATAATGTTTAGACCAATATTAAAATGTTTTAGATTTAGTTACGTCACTGGTATTTTACTCTACGGCTATGACGCTGTATAAAATAGTGAAGTTTCTTCACAAAATTCCCCATTTAAAGATTTAATAGTAAATACCATTTTAAAGAAAATATGTACGTGTTTTGTATATTTAAATACTTTTGAATTGATTTCTTGGACTTGACTAACAGGTATTGATGTAATTATAGGCTCTAATATGAGAAGAAACTTCTTAGCATTTGGAATTCAAACGCAGTGTCAACATTCAACTCAACACTTCTTTTGTTCTACAGCATGGGGCTATATATTTACCAAAGCAAATTCAAAATTATTCTGCTATACCTAATATAATAATATGGATAAAAAAGATTAAAAGTGAAAACAGAGGGAATAATCGTTAATTCTCTTCTTCTAACTTGCAAATTATAACGATTAATTAATAAATATGTACTAAATAGAGAAAAAATATAAAAATGTAAATAATATTTATTACAGCTTTATTGCAGCTTAATACTCAAGACTCTACCATTTTAAAACTTGTAAGTAATTAAAACTACGTTCACCTAAAATTTATATGGGTACAATAAATAAAGCGAAAAAACAAAGAAAAACAAATATTCCAAGAGCTGATACTTTTAAATGCATTCACAAAGATACGTAGCTGAGATTAAAAACTACCTAGATTTATATACCTGCGATTTTATTCTGTTTTATTTAGACCTGTTGTGATTTTTGTTGTATATATAAAATCTTATTTTGTTTAAGGATTCTACGAAAATAAGAATATTGAGAATCTGTTCAATATAGTGTTAGTACTAAAAAGAATAACTATACGTTATTATTATGCATAAGGAACCGAATAAACCAGGATAGGTAGGACAATTGCCCCGGTTTTGATTATATTTTGTTGGGGATATTGGGGCGTTAGATCTTTACTATAAAAAAATATAAGGATATTTTTTATAGACCATATGGCATAAAAATTATCAGCACAAGTTTTGTCTTTGCAAAAATAATTAAAAAATAACTTTATCAGGCACAAACAGCTCACTGGCTAGTATTTCTATTGAATATTTTAGTAATTTCAATCCACTTTTGTTTTCTTTTAAATAATTTAACATAATACACTCATTAGGTTCATATGAATATATTCTTTACACTAATATGTCAAAAAATAGAGCGCACCAAATTATCTGATACAACGTTAACATTCAGGTAGTTCCTACATTCGTAGGTCATATTTTTTTAAAATCTCCTGCAATTCTTGTAACTTGATTCATTCAATATTTACTTATAATTGAGATCTGATGAGTCAACTGCAATGTTATCAGAACAGCGTTTCTATAAAAAAATCCCCATTAGTATTACCCAGTTAGTCATATTTTTGAACTTTTATTTCTGCCCATACATATTTGACTTCCATTTTCATGCTATTGTACACGAAATGCCTCCAGAATTCGGTGGAACGGAAGTGTCTTAATAGGAACGGGGTGTCCCAACACTAACTTTTCTCTGCCATCACTGCTGTGTGTAGGATTAGCATGAGGCTTAAAAATATGTATTCTTTCTAAATTTAAGCAAGCTAAATTTAAACAATATCATTTATTTGAAGATTGGACGGAAAGACAGATTAATTTTAAAAAAATTTCAGCTATAGCATAAAAAATCAGAATCTAGTTCATATTATATAATAATAATGTAACTTTAAACATTAATTTAAGAACAATTTACTGGTTTTAAAGTTACTATAGTAACGTAACGCGAATGCCGTAAATAAGCCATTATGTAAAACAATATTACGTTGTACTTGAATTTAAATTGCAAGGTTTTTGCTCGTATTTTGTGCGAATATTAAACCTTAAGACATTATTATATTATCCACTATTTGCACTATTTATACATTTTAATGAATACAATTAATATTTTTAAAGTTGAGTGGCGGAGCTGATCGCCGCGCATAAAGCTCTATTCTTTATCACAACCTTTTGTTTCAATAATTCAAAACGATCATACACTTAAATTAAATTCTAAAAACAGATAACAGAATTCGTTCCCACAAATTTTATAATTCTTTCCCATCACGTGTAAAACAAAAAAACAAAAGCCGAACTCTATACCTGGCTTTGTATCAAGCGATTCAAATTTCTAAGTACAGTAGTGAATAGTGATTGTTTCCTTTACCTTTTTATGGGCAACATAAAGAACAGACGTTACTCATTCATTTTGTTAATCCTGCATAATTATTTTATTAGTCACCCAGACATGCAAACATTGACCTAATATTAGTTTAGAGAGTAGAAATCTTTGTACGTGACTAAAATATTAATTAATATAATTTTCTAATTATATAAAACTTTCGAATTGATTCATAAATCAATGGAATCAATATACTTGTATACTTCATATACAAATAATTACTCGCCTTATGTTAACTAACTAGACATATTGCAATTTACTGTACTGTTGTTTATTAGGCTGGAACAACCAATATTTAATGAGATAAATAATTCATTACTCAAATTAAAGAGTCTTATAGTTTTAATGAAGCAATTTACTTTCAACAACAAGGCGAACCGGTTTTAAATTCAGTAATTGCTTCAATACCGGTGAATATCTATGGAATTGGTATATTTACCATTTTTATAGAAATTTTTCAACTTACCAAGCCTTGTATTCTAGGGAACATGATGAACTAAACACTATTCAACACTAAAACTATATAATCACAATGAACTCTTATCACTATCACTCACAGTGCAATGTCATTATGAAAGTAAAACGGGGTCTCACAAGGAGGTGCTCCGGACCACTATTAGTTCTAGTATACGTGCGCGCGAGTCGACCAGTGGAATGCTTATGGTTGCGTGTTTACTCGACGATGCCGGCATATAGATGAATCACACGTGAAATGAAGTGGGGAGCGACGTGTTTTATCTTAGATAGTGATTTTTTAAATGTAAACTTCATCTAAGAGAGTTTGATTATTTAAAGCATATAAGTTAATGGCTGTATTAGTTCGTTGTGCAAATATTAAATTAGATATATTTTAATAATAATTCAAATTGTGTTTGACGTGTAATGTTACATTTTCTTTATCTTTTATGTAATTTATGTACTTCATAAATTATATACTTTTATTGTTTAGTAAATATATATGTATACTCTTTATTGAGGTAAATCATTACGTATGTGATAATATTATAGTATTGTGATAATATAAAAAACATTAACTTTTTAAATAAACTTTACTTCAATGATTATTTGGTCTCTTATAGAGCCATTTGTAACTCTGTCGTATATGGTAGAGTTTGGCGTTGTATTCTCTCTGGCTTCCCCGCTAGAGAAACAGCGTGAAACTAAGTAAACTTACAGAGCCTATAAGATCATTATGGGGTTAGATTGAGAAAACAATATCATTTACCGCTCTATTAAACTGAATACACATTTGCATTTATAATTCTTTTTTAAAAATAAATAAAGTTAATTTACCAAATGCATTGTGTGAGTTGTGTTTTTGTATGAAAAGGGCATGCTAGACAAACACTACGTTTTTGCTATATGGAATTTGATCCATATATAGATAATCAACATCTCGTACAACCTGTCTGGGTTCCACAATAAAAGAAAACTTTACTTCTTCTCTTTGTTGGACATATGTACCTATAAATTTGACGTATTTGTCAAGTTGTCTACACGATCTCTTCAAGATGACATGACGATATTAATGAGTAATACCTTATCTTATTTAATTATGATTAAAATTGATAGCACTTATTCCCAAATAAATATAATTATGTACTTAAAGGAAAACAAAATCTATGTTATCACTTCAAATGGACTTCGTTATAATCATAATAATATTATCTACACTAAATTAAATTGTAAATTTGTTTATTATTTTCATTTTGGTACTAATACAGTTTATAATATTATTTTTGTTTTTTTTTATATTGACTCTGCATCCCGCACATAAGGAGAGGCAGGGAGAACAAACCTAGTGCTCAGCCACTCCGTCTCACTTCAACTTCTAACAACTATAAAAATTTGAAAATTTGAACATATGATCTATCGAATCGAATACATATAAATGGACTATGTAAAACGATAAGATTTTTCCGATTCAACCAGTATTTCCTGAGATTCGTTCAAACAAACAAACTCTTCAGCTTTACATTGTTAGTAGAGACTAAAAGAGTACAAAAACTACAAACTTAAACGACACCATTTAAATCTAATTAAACTTTAATCACAATTTAAACACTCATTAACCGCTTCAAAGAAACCCAAGTCTATATTTCTTCAAAGATTATAGAACTCCAGAATAAATTGCAAGTAACTTGTTGCTTAAAGACGCATTCGTGTCAACAGCTGTGATTCCATTTAGCAACTTTGATATTGCATTAACATCTCGTGTGGAAATACGCAAGAGCTTTGCTAACCAGACCTAAGTAATGTAATACCTACTGTGGAATCATAAAAAAGTGTATTGTATTTGAAGTTAATACGTAGTTACTTTATGTAATCTTCTATGGGAATGTATGGATTAATGCAATTTATGACAAAGTATTACATTTTGATGATGTTAGAAGACTCTCTCTCTCTGAGTTGCCAGTGTTAACATATTCCGTTTTTTATTTTCTGTTTCGCTCTATTTTAAAGACATTGCATTACGACTGTTGGAAATCAACGCCATGTTTTGTCTTGGCAACAGAGCGAGAATATGAAAATATTTCATCGCCCGAGCGGAAATCGAACCCATAACGATCTCGCTTGATCGAAATAAATCCCTTATCAGCCTCAAAAGGGCTACTTATCTGTAATTTTATTACTAGTTATTAGATACAATACTGGTATTTGCTTATAAGAATACTATATAATTTTACTAAGTAAATCTTATCTTTTTATATATCTCTATTGTTTTTAAAAAATTAGCACAAAATTGTAAAGCAGCTTAAACTTTTGAAATGCCTTATATTTTATTGCCTAAGAACAATGATTACAAGCCCATTGTCTCGAATGTATTATACGAACGGTGCGGGTTCTTATCGGGTTTAACATTTTTATATTACGGATATTCAATATATTGAAAATTAGCCATAAAAATTATTACTGAGAAATAATAACTTAAAATATTTCTTTTAATACTAAGGTTCTTTGAAAATACTATCTTTTATAGTTCTTTTCATTTTATCAAGATTACTATTAACATGAAAATCTGCTTACAGTTTTCAGTCGCATTATAATTTATTGCTTACAAATATTTGAATCTTTAATAACGTACAATAAAAAAATAATCGTAGTTGGATTCAAACCCACGCCTCTTGGACTCGTCCCAATTTTATAAATATATACTAACCAAAAATTGCTCTTGTATCTTAAGAGCAAAGAGCAAAATCATATACCTTATTTGGTTATACAATGACATATTTGCATGTTGACTTTTTGAAATACTTAAAAAGACGTAATCAAAATTTGCAAAAAGTCTTTCCGCATACACTGATATACTTATTTTACTTGTTTTTTCAAAAAATGCAATTACGTCATTAATTCATTAATCATGAAAAAAGTGGTAGGACAATAGAGAATGCCCCTTATTGAATATTTTGTCACCATTAAAAGTATTGATAAAATAAGAAAATATTAATTCAAATGTTATGCTTGAATTATATACCGAGTTAACACAGTACTAGGTGCCTGGAACTGATTGTTTTCACGTTGAAGCCAAAGACGAGGCATTAGTCAATATTGAATTTGACTTTCATTTGAGATATATTTAAGGTGAATTTATTATTTTAGTGGGAAACGGAGTGTCTTAACACTAGGTCCCTTCCCTCTGCCTACCCTGCTATGTGCGGGATACAGCGTGTAGCTGATTTATTATTAGAACTTAGCATATTTTAATGGCATTATACTTTATTCTTTAAAAACAATAAATACAAAGCGGTTTCCTTATTTACTGTCTCCTGTACGCGTAATAAATCGATGTATACTAGTTTTGTCTTGGCGTTATAATCGTCTTTTTATAAATATTAATATGTAAATGATGTTATTGTATTAACATGGATGCGCATTTATAAACGTGTTTTCTATGTTTATTTAAATTCGACTTTTAAAATATGACTTATGTTTTGCAGTAAGCAGAAACATAATTTATTAATCAATATAGAATCGTGCAAATTGTTAAAGGATTGAGTAAACAATATGTTCATATATTGTAAAAAAGCTAGAGAGTTTGTTGGGCTTTACGTGCTAATCTCGTGAACTGGTTCTATTCCAAAAATTGTTATTGTGCTGGATAGGCCGATTATCGAGAAAGGCTACAATACATATAAAACCCATAGTCCATGGCGATAAAACCCATTGTCCATGGCGTTATTAGCCCACGGGGAGGAAGCCACAGAAAGAAGCTAGTATTTAATAAATACAAAATATAACCAAATTTTCTATATAATTGTAGTATTACTAGAGACTCAAACGCAGTTTCGCTCGCTAAACCAATTTTTATGTTAAAGCCAAAAGATATTATATATTTTTAAATTAATAATATGTATCTTATGTCCTTTTTGATACCTCTAAGTCATTTTGGCGTGAAGCGTTACAAACTTACATTCACATATATAATATTAGTATGATGGTAATCGATTATATTCTAGTCAATCAATTTTCTTAGTATATACGTGTACAATCGTTATCTTTCATTGTTATGATTAACACAATAACATTGAAAAACTTATCTGCGAATGAATTTATGAAACAATAGTATTTTTTGATTCACAGTTTTTCGATATATGCTAGAGGCTAGATCTCTAGAATCTAGCGTCATGACTCTATTCTCCGCTTATTGCCGATTTTACAGACACTGCGTAAATTTAACGCCGAGCTTTGTATCACCAGATCAGAGGAACAAATATATTTTTTATATAACCCCCTTCGTTGGTATACAGTCATTTGGAGCTTCGACAACAATCCTTGTTAACTAAGTCCCATAAAGCCATGATAACCTACTTTCATATTAAAATAAATTTATTATGTTTTCTACTACTCTCCTGACATCGAACCCACTACTGTGCTACTGGGGCTACTTCCTTCACGCTATATGCAGGACCTAGTATTAAGACAGTCTGTTGTTCCTGCAGGGCACTGCTCAATTTTCGAGACATTCAATAGCCCACTTGCCGAGAATGGTCATAAGCCTGTATTACATCAAGTTACGCTGTTACCTATTGTACATGTGGTCAGAATTACCTTAGTAAGTATATTAATTAAAATGAAACAATGAAATATCAATTAAAAATTATATTGTAATATATATTTTTAATTTCAAAATTTTTATCTACAATGTTCTTATCGGATAATACTTTACTGACACTTTTAGATTGAATGAACATTGCAAATATATATGCAATATAAGCATTGCTCCGTATGTCTGTACATACGTTTGTTAATTACACTTTTGATTTACCAACTGATTTATGTTAATTCTTTTATTGACATTATGAAGTCTTTTGTTTTATCGCTGAATACTGAGTTGGTAATTTATAAACATAATTACAGTCCACGAGGCGTAAGTTGAGCTTTGCAGTGAGAGTGAGATATAGACGTTCTCCACTCCCGTTCCCTACTTTCTGGAATGCACGTTGATTAGTGGAGCTTAACGCCGCGTTTTGCTTCAAATAAAATATTAAATATTTAACACCCTTATAGCACTGCGCTACGACAGCGACAACGAAATATTTACAAGAATATAAACATTACATCGATTAGGAAACGAACACACCACCACCACCTTTGCCTTTAACTATTTTGACGATATTGTACATATAATGAGCGTTTAATTATACTTTATATAGGTATTTCGAAAGCTTTTAACATATTAGATAGCGCTTAGCGTCATTGTCAGTACCTAAATCTGCTTATTATTATTTAATAGTGGGAATTACTTAATTGATCATTATGTACTGTATGGCTATAAGTGTGGGGTAGAACCTAGTGTTAACACACTCTGCTCTTTAGTGTATTAGATATAAATCTGTATCTAATGGATATAAATTTGTTCGAGAAAACTAAGAATGATACAATGAAATAACCTTAAGTTATGTAATGCTGTAATATGTATATTTTATTACTTTAATTTAAAAATAACTTAGCCATTATAATGTGTTATAAATTATAAATGAATATTCATAAATGAATAAATGTTTTATTAAAAATGTACACTTCTAAAAGAAACATTAAGAATTTAAGCAATAATAATATAAATATAAAGTTTTTATTGTAATTTTGAAAATGTATTAATAAATACAGTGGCGCAGGACT
>DWNA01002036.1:0-12781 GCA_018249835.1 Heliconius besckei
AGGTTTATAGTCTTTAGAATTAAGTACTGGTATACTTGATTTAATATACCTATACATTTTAAAAATAATAACGAGAATATGTTATAAAATTTAGTAAAGCGCTAACGTACTATAAAACCTATATTTTCAATGTGTTCAGAAATAAAAATGCACGTTATGATATAAAAAATATATTCACTTATTAAGACATTTCCTAAGTGTGGAGAAACACTTTAAAAATTTTAATAAAATATTTATTAATCTGAAAAATAAATTTAAAATCCTTGGCCATATGTGTTATTCCACTTAACATACTGTCCGAGATCGTCTTGCGATATACTAGGCCGAACTCGTTGAAGCGCTATTTTAAAATCTTGTATATTCACTGGACGTACCTGAGAAAATAAAAGTCTATCTTTTACTTTTACGGTTGACGCGTCGGGGCCGTCCTGAATACAGGATCAAGTCTGCGCAGCTAGCTAACTTTAGGGCAATTATGAATCATAGATCATATATCACTATTAATTTTAATAATATTAATAATAATTATTCAAATTAATAGTGACTATCATTGCGCAGTGGGATACGAGCATTAAACTCTCTGGTTGTGGGTTCGATTTTAGAAAGAATTGATTATTTTTATTACCCAGCTCAGCTACAAAGTGCAACA
Organism: Heliconius besckei; assembly: GCA_018249835.1. Classification (NCBI taxonomy): domain Eukaryota; kingdom Metazoa; phylum Arthropoda; class Insecta; order Lepidoptera; family Nymphalidae; genus Heliconius; species Heliconius besckei. The sequence goes on from DWNA01002036.1 coordinate 650, forward strand.
TTGATTCGGTCCTTAAATTCGAGAGGAACATACCGATAAAAGACAAAAAAACTTTAATATTTAAATATTCAAGGAATGTTTTACATTTAATAAGATAATCTAGGCAAGATTATCTTAATTATGAATTGCCTTACACAATTCACACATACCTTATTCTTAAACAAAAGTATTTTACCTTATTCCTATCAATACTGATAATCTGCGACAACGGTACGGAACGTATGGGCCCCATGGCGGCTTCAGAGCACACAGACTTCATGTCGGCGCCAGAGTAGCCTTCACTCAGAGACGCTATGTCAGATATTTGATGAAGTGATAAATCATTGTTTTCGTTTTTTAGAAGATTAGTTATGATTTGTCTTCGCGCCTGTCATGTAAAATAATAAATGTTAAAAAATGTTATTAAGCAGCATTGGTGTATAATAAAACGTAGTTTCGTAAGTACGCTCAGAAAAAAATATTAAGTAGCAGTTTCAGTTGGAAAAAAAAGATTAATTATTCCTAATTCATATTTTTTTAATTGGATTAAAGCAGCGTTATAAATCCAAATACGGTACGAATCTTTTAAAATGTTTTAAAAAATAAAATGGATTAGGAAAATAAATTATGGAATAAAGGATTCAATTCCCAATTGGGAGAATGCATTATTGTCATTTTCCAGCACTAGTACTAAGACAAAACGTGACGAGTTTCTCCATCCAACACGCTTGATATCGAAAATTGAATGGTGCATGAGAAACTGTGTCTTAACACTAGGTTCCGTTCGCATACCATTCTATATATGGGATACAGCGTGAAGCCAACAAACAAACATACAAACTTTGACAATTACAAATTATTAGCATTAAGTTCTCTTTTATACAGTTCTCTATTTATATTGAGACATACTTTAAGATACAACAACAAAACTAACGTCCAAATCAGGTAACGGTATATACAGTCGTTTAACAAGCCGCCGCCGCGCCGCCTCGTCTAACTCTTGAGGTCGGTTTGTTGCACCCACTATGAGTAAACGGTCTTCTTCACCTGTTTAGACAAAATTTACATTTATATACTAAATTATTACTAATTATACTAAATTATTATACTAAATTAATTATACTAAATTATTACTATTTAATTACTTACTAATTATACTAAATTATTACTATTTAATTACTTACTAATTATACTAAATTATTACAATTTTTTTAATAAATATTTTTAACATTATTAAAATTGTTTCCAAGAGGTCTCGCTACGTTTAATTTTTATATAATTTAAGATAAAATATCAATATATCAATATAGTAATGTGTATTTAACAAAAAGCACGATTTTCTTTAGATAAACCTTGCTGCCCATGATTTTTATCTGTCATATAAATTTATATTTTTTTATCTGCTGTGAAACAAAGCGTGAAGAAATAGGATTTAAAAAGTCTAACCAGTTGCCGCTCCATCAAATTGTACTAAAAACTCAGTCTTGATCCTACGACTTGCTTCGTGCTCGGTATCACTTCGTTGACAAAGTAACGAATCTATTTCATCTATAAATATTACCTGTCAAAATGTTACATTTAAAATATTATGAAACTATATACAAGGGTGGAATTGTTAGCACCACTTTAAATGAAACCACAGTTTTTACTACTCTATAAAAGCCTATCATTATTCAGAAAAAAATAATTCGCAAAAATGAAAAAGTTATTTTTTCAAACAAAATAAATAATAAAATTATCGTTTTAAAATAAAACGCCATTTGTAAAGTATAACATAACAACGCACACACTTACCAGTCAAAGCGGCAACGTCGCATACGTATGTGTGCGTCACACGAAATACAGGTATGGATAAAAATCGTGAAATGAAAAAAAACCTACGTCCAAACTGTTGAGGTACCTTGATTAATTTCTTTAGTTCTGGGTTTGAAATATTTTAACTTATATGCAATTTCAGTAAAAGGAGCGCTGCCTCTTCCACCCTGTATATATATTTAAAAAAAATATTCAATTAAATTGAAAGAGAAAAAATAATAATATCACAAATATTATCACGATTTTAAATTCATTCCCTCTTAAAATAAGTGAGAATGTTTATAATTAAATTATTTTCCAATATTACAGAACTGCTCGGCATTGAGTTCCATCACCTAACATGCAAAGTCTCACAACTCTTGAACTTAACTTAATAAACTTTACTGTTCAATATATGGATATTGTCTTTAAAATGATATTGTTATTAAAACACTACAGTAATTCAAATGGATAAACTAGGGGCGCGAACCGGACCTCAATTTTGAGGTAGTGTTCACATGTTGAGCGAAGCAAGAAATGAATTGTTGAATTTTTTTGTTTTTTTTTAGCCTAAAAACATATATGTATATGTTTGCGAAATTTTCATCTCAATCAGTCAAACCGTTTGGGGGCCTATTGGTGATAAAGAGTGTAAAAAGTCTCCAGTAGAATACTCCGCTTGCTTCGCACAATAATTGTCATGTTTAAGCGGGCGACGCCGCGAGTAAGAAGCCGTTGTGCGACAGCGTCTGTACCCACAATGGTTGTGGGTTCGATTCCTATCGAGGGAACGGATTATTTAAATTTTCTAGCTCTGGTACACGACCACCACCACCAATACGTAACGATTCAAGAATAAGGGGTGCGTGGGGAGCGGAGTGTCTTATCATTAAATTTCCTTGCTTACCCTGCTATATGCTGTATCTACTTCACGGTCAAGCTAAAAAAATAATTAAAACAGTAATAATAACCGCGGGCTGATGACACCTGGCGACCGCGAACAGCGCCCGCACCATCTTCTCGCCGTCGCCGATCCACTTGGACGTAAGCGAGGACGCCGATATACTGAAGAATGTTGCGTTACACTGTGATGCTATGCATTTACCTGTGACAGTATTTGTTATATCAGCATTATCATATAGACAAAAATAATTTATAAATATTTTCATTATTAATTATGACTTATAAATGTTGTTGACTGCCCAATGTAAATATTTTTTAATTTATTGTAAATCAATTAAAACACGTTAAATAATAAAAAATAACAAAATATAATGAAACTGCTAAAACCCTTTCATAGAATTAATAAGTTATCTAAAATATTACAATAGAATATAGTATATACAGAATAACTAACCAATCAAAGTCTTGCCAGTACCGGGGGGGCCAAACAGCAGTACCCCGCGCGGAGGTCTACGGAGCCCCGTAAAGATGTCCGGTCGGAGCAGTGGCCACACTATTGCCTCTTGGATCACACTCTTAGCTTGATGGAGTCCTGCTATGTCATCCCAGCCTGTTAAAAGTAATAGTGTAATAAAAGCTGTTTTGGAGCGGTAGAACAATGTCTTTGACACATAAAACGTTACTGCTTAAAAATGACAATGTTAATTTTATTTATTATTGTATAAAATACAAAGATTACGTTTTTGAAGTTAAAAGGAGGTGTATAAATATTAAGATGTATCTTTATAGTCACATAAGTCTTGTTTTAAGTAATGGCTAAAACAATATTTTTATAATGTCTCAATAATGTAAGAAATGTATAACACAACAAATCTTGTTAAAAGATTGTTTGTTGATAAAAATATAAAATGAATTAAAAAATATACATAACATACCAATGGGAGTTCCTTTGTCAATGATTTCACTTTCTATAAGCTCAATCATTTTTGGATCAATGTGTTTCAACCTTTCATCTGTTATAATTGACTCAGTGATCTCTTGATTATCCCTGTTTTGAAATATATATAATTTTAATAATTGTTATGCACGACACACTGTATCTTGCACACAGCAGAGTAGGCAGAGGGAACTTAATGGTAAGATGAAGTGGGGATCGAACCCACAACCAATCGTACTCAACCTTGTCTGGTATGTTTCTGACAAATAAATTTGTAAGGTGCCAGATTTCTGGATGTTTCAATCTAGGATTTGGGATGTTTCTGGTGGTAAATAGCAGTATTAGAGATAATTTTAAGCAAATAAAACTCATTACATACTGGGCACCAAGCATTGGAGATATAAACTTTGCTTGTGCCTTCCTTGATGCTCCGAGTGTTCTTCTTGCTGCAGGATTGGAAGCCAAGAGCTGTTCTTTAGCTGTTTTAAATGTTATTTTGGAAACTTGACTTTTATGTGCCCTCTCTTCATCCATTTCTTTGTCTGGATTGTGTGATCTTTCACCTTCAATTTCATATTGCTTGTAAGGCTTTACAATTGGTACATTGTCTGCTTCTTTGATAACACTACTAACTGTTTGTATTGGTTTGGGTGGTACAATTCTTTTCATTTTAGGCCGAAACTGAGGCTTAAAAGATTTTAAGTCATCTGCAGAATTAGACTCTTGACTGTTACTCTCAGAATTTACGAGCTTATTAGAAGGATCCAATTTTTCGGTTTTAAGGATATTTAAGTTACAATTGCAGTTATTTGTCCTTATATTTTTTAGAACTGCTATGAAATCTATATTTGAACATTTTTTACAATTACGAGTATATTTTTCGAACAGTGATAGAGGATTATTAAAATTACTGAAAAAAAATCAATTAAGTAGTAATAAGTAAGTTGATTTATTTGTGGCAAATAATACATTTTAACAATTATTTTAAAAATTATAAGTGTTACCTTAACAAACTATTCCAATTTTGTGTATTATTTGCATTTGAATCTTTTATAAGTTGTTTTGCTGAGCCTACTAAACTTTCAATTGAATCCTCATCTAGTTCCTCAGTGTTAGCTTTCCATACCTTACTAGAGATAATGTTTGATACAATATTGGAGGTTCTGTAACAAATACATAAGATTTATTATGAAAGATTATTAGTAAAGAATCGTTTATTTAACATTGATGTTGCTTCAACCTGTGAAAAGACGTCTTAAGTTCATGTACAGCCGTCTTGTTTATAAAGTCTAAAAAAATATCGTCACTTTGAAAACTAGATTGTTGCGGACGTTGCATCTTAACATTAATGATTGTGTAAGTTTTTTTTTAAAAGAACAAATAGAAAACTAAACTCCGAAAATTAACAACTTTTTTTTTTTTAGAGGCGATTAACTACTCTTAATCTTACCCGATTACGAAAATGGCGGCATTTTTTTTAAATATGTTAAATGTCATAACTGTCATTTCAAATTTTAAAAAAATATGCTTTTTAATAAAAAAATATATATTGTTAGAAATCAGAAGCGAAATATATTTTGAAAAAAAGTCAATAAATTATAAAATATCTGCAGCAACACATCAGAAGTGGATGGTAGTTATAAATTAATATTGTCTACGGAGTCTAAATGAGGTTAAGGGGGCATGGAGCAGTGTCTGGGACTTGCGACCACAGGTGTAGGCTTAAAGTTACCCTTTCCAGGGTTATAATAACGCTCGCCACTGTTTACTGCTCCATCCCAGTGTAATTATAAATACTAAATAAGTGTAAGCCACGTTGAAAAAAATTGCCACATTTTTAATTATTATAACAATTAATTCAATTAATGTCACTCTCAAATAATCGAGTCCGCCAACAATATTTTATTTATATTGTCCTTATATGGTTAAACTTGCGGTAGAATTGAATTATCATTTATAATCATGACAGTATTTATTAAAGTATAATATTGAATTCCATTTTTTATTGATATTTTTGGTACGTTAATGACGACTCTATTCATAGAGTTGTCACCATGACATCTACTGTCATGTAATAAAATTGTCAAGTCTGGAGGTGTAAACTTGAGTCTTAGTTCAATTTTAAACATTAACGAAATTATTAATTAAATAATTATTTATAAAGTTTTAGTAGCATTTATATATTTTTATTTTCAGCTCAATATAGAATTTTTATTAATATATAATATAAGACGATTTTTCGCAAGTATCAGTAATACAAATCATGCAAAATATTTGATCGAGATGAGTTCCAAACCTCAAATATATCATGAAAAACAAGTAAAAGAGCTATGTGCCTTGCATGCTCTAAACAATTTATTTCAAGTAAGTCAATTCTTTCATTTCCAACACGAGAAATCCTAGTCTACTCAAGATGCTTTTAGATATCATGATATCATAAACAAATTTTCTTACTATAGTCATTAGAATGAAATTAGGACTACGATACAAAGTTGCTTAATTGAGGCCTTTATGTTTTAGGCTATTAAAAATAGATTTATCGTAATAATTTTAATGAAGTGATACATTGAAAATACTTGTAACATTACTAGTAGGTAGCAATTACTTTTTGTTCATTTTAATAATCTCTTACACTATATATATATAGGTATTTCTCATAATGTTTCGTCTTTCAGAAATAAAAACTAATTAGAAATTTATTAATTAATATTTAATTGTTATCTCACTTACAGACTCGCAACACATTCTCAAAATCAGAATTAGACACAATATGCAGCAGATTATCACCCAATGTGTGGATCAATCCTCACCGATCCATGCTGGGGCTAGGCAACTATGATATCAATGTCATTATGGCTGCATTACAGAAGAAAGGATGTGAAGCTGTCTGGTTTGATAAAAGAAAGTTAGTCTAGTTATATTATATATTGTTACAGAAGAAGAACAGAAATCCCAGTTTCCACTTTCTATCTGAAATTGAGGCACATTGAATGATGTGACTCAATGCTGCATATTGTGTTGCGAGAGTAGGCCAATGGAATTCTTTCATTCAGAGTGGTAATTAAATCCAAAACCAAATAGCTATTGTGCCACAATGGCTTTATTATCATTTATTATGTACATATAGAAAAACATAAAATATTGAATTGCATATATAGTTATTTTTTATGCTATTATTATTTATGAAATATAATTAGTTATTCTTCATTTTTCTCAGAGATCCTGGATGCTTAGATCTATCTAACATTTGTGGCTTCATTCTTAATGTTCCATCTGATTATAAACTTGGTTTTGTAATGTTACCCTTAAGGAGGCGACACTGGATCACAATAAGACAAATACAAGGCAATTTCTACAACCTTGATTCAAAATTAGAAACTCCACAGTTAATAGGAAGAGTATGTTTATTTATTTTTATTGTTACAAATTAGAAATAAATAAATATTTTCCATTATACTTTTAAATGAACTACCAATATTACCTGACCATTTTGATTTAAATACACTTAACTTGATTATTTTCCAATTTTAATTTTCTTGTTTGTGCTATGGGAATTGCACTTGCAATTATCATATATGTAATATGATATTTATTATAATGTTACGTCATTCAGAAAGAAAAATTGAGAAGGAAGCCTTTATTTTTTTATTTATTTTTATTTCAGAGCAGTGACCTCATATTGTATCTAAAAGAGCAATTAGACAGTAAAGAAAAGGAATTATTTGTGGTTGTGAGTAAAGAAGTAGAAGAGAAACAGTTATGGATGCATCAATATGCCTTACAGAATAACCATAACAATGTAAACAATAAGGAAACAGACCCGCACTGTGATAGCTCAGATGTTACACCCACTAGTGATTATAGAAATCGTGATGCTGAATGCCTGCGACTGAATGAGGTGAGAAACTATGTTAATGAAAATTATTAAGTGCATTTCAGATTTGTCACACAATTTCTGTGTTCAGTTTTGTCGGTACTGTGTGTTGTGTGACTGATATATAATGTAAGCTGTTTGTATTGTATTTTAGATTCTTGTATGGTTCCAGGCATATTTATAATTGTTTTTTTTACTTTTGAATTTATCTGTATACATCATATTTAAATTTATATTATATTTATATAAATTTTTTAAACAAATATTTTAATTGCTTGTATTTATTTTACACAAGAAAGTGGCACATGACAATATTGTGTACTTAAACTTGCATTGTTATTGAAAAATTTTGTTTTGTTATAAAATTATTTTGTTTTAAGCATTGTTGATATTGTTTTAACTTTAGTTAATGGATGCCTCACACCAGAGACAGCAATATAAAGGCCTAATATAAATTAGATAATAAGTGACTGAAGATTTAATAATTCTATTAGACTTTATTAACATTATAATGTACACATAAATAATTAAAAATTTATATTTGAACTTTATACAGATGTTTCACTTTCTGCATTATTGTCTCATACAACATTACTCAAGTTATTGTCATGAAAATTTTAAGCATTTTTATTCTCTATACTTAAAATATTTATTCATATGATAAGAACCAATAGAACAATATTTATATCCAATAGAGACTGTATTGACTTGTTGTGAAAGATAAAATTATTTGATTAATTTTAATTACCTAAGTTTTTTATTTTAGGTTAAAAGTATTTATTTCAGATATTAAAATAATTATTCCGATAAAAATTCTCTAAATTTAGTTGTTTGATAAAAAAGGTATAATTAGTTTTATTCAGCAACACCCAATTAAATATATAAGTTAGATTAACATACTGGATTTCACAGCAAGGTAATTTAAACATAATGCCAAATAATAACCAATATTAATTAATATAACAATTATTCCATATACATAGAAAATAATAAATTCTCCTTGTTCTTGTTAGCACAAATATCTATCTCTAATATTTTACATTAAAGTCATTCACATGTTTTGTTATTAAATTTTAATAAAGCATTTTATTATTTTAACTTATATAAACCAAGCCATAGGTATATAGTTGGTTAGGCACTTGTGGAATTAGAGATGGACAATCTCATATTGTTCAGATATTCAAAACATTATTTCTTCTATTGGGCCATTGCATTGCAAGCACTTAAATTGTTTAGTTACATCAACTTGTCAGTAGTGTCAGTCATATTTTTTTAAATTAAAATATTCTTAGCCTGTCTGTTGTATAGCTTGGCTCCTTTAATTACAGAAAGAGATTCCTAATTAAGGCTATAGTTAAAAGCTTGGCGCACCTATTAATATTTTAAGCACAGAATCAATTTCGTTTGCTTTTACACTAGGCGCGTCAGTTTCAAAAACATTTTAAAATGTCCATAGAGGGACCATTTATATTTATAATATTGAATTTTCTCTACTTTGATTTGTGTGTTTCTAAACTAGTGCAATAAAAAGCACAAAGTAATTTCCTAGAGATGATATTGTTATACTAAGCCTGAAATAGAAGAAATATGTAGAATATAATCATGTTTCATTACAAAAGTAAAAATTCCTTATATTTTATTTGAGAAAGTATTTCATATTCTCTTTTGGATAATAAAACAAATAAGATCGTCCGTCTCTATTCTCTAATATGAAGGATTTGATTGATATTAAATTAGTTCTTACTTAGCCTTGACATGAAGCGACAGCGTGGTTTCATACGACGTTGACATGGTGTGTAGATATTTATAAACAGCTCGATTAGTAATAAAATAATAATATGAGTATTTATCGGTATTTATTTTGTTCTATTTAATACAATAAGGAATATTTATAAAATTTACTTTAACTTAAATATATATAAAAAATCTTATGTTTGTTAGAACAAACTTGCATAATTATGTAGTAACGAGCTATGCTTTTGATTTTATGCGAGCGTATGGCTTACTGGTCACAGCGCTTGGACGGTTACCATGAGGCGCAGGTTCTAGTCTCGCTACATAATTTTTTTTTATATGTTTTATAAAAATATTATTTTGTCCTTAATGTGGAATAACAGTTTGAAAATGTTCGAAGTATAAATTATTTTTATTATTAATCGTGCGTCATGTAGTGTGAATACGATGAGAGTAAACCTGCTTAATTGTGGCTGTTCGAAGCAATAATATATTATGTCGTCGTTTGCAGCGTAAGTGTTGTACATTACATTTATTTGTCACGTCGATGTCTCTTGGGTGACTATACAGGCGTATAGTAGGCGGTGTTTTTTGTCACTAATCTGTACGGAACAATGATGTATTTCGAATCTTATATCTTTTACTCTATTGTTGTAAATAAATGATATTTTTCCAAAAAATAGATATTGATAAGGTTGTTTTATTTATCTCCTCGTTATAATAAAACTTAAAAATTATAATTATATTAGTGAAATTTTGGTTAAATATTTGTCTATATTAGTACTACGCAACGCACAAACGTGTGTCACTGACACTGCTTATGGTAAACTATTCATATTTAAAATACATTTTAATATTTACTCAACCTATTTGGCCGCAATGTAGAGGTGAACTCTGTAGATTAACATTTTATTGCTTAGTGACTATGAAAAAGTAAATATTATACATGAGGATATTTTTAAAAATATTCCCAGGTTTGATAATAAATAAACACAGACACAATAAATAATTAGTTTATTCCATATGATTGTACGACGGCGGTACAGTTGGTGTTCTTAGAGAGTATGAGGCGGTCGGGGTCGAGGCGCAGTTCCTGCATTAGTGCGTATATTTGCGCGCGTAGACCCGCCTCTATTTCACGTTCCCGACCAAGAACCCACATGCGATCTATGGAAATATACCTTATGAATATATTTAAAGTGTAAGTACTCGCAACGCTCGCTCTGTAGGTGTTTGCGTAATACATTCACTTAAACACGGCTCTTACTGTATGCACGATGTTTGTGGGTTCGATCCCCTCTGGGAGGAATGACTGTAATATGTAAACTAATTATTTTCATTTCTACACATTTCTAGATAAAGTACTAAGTAGGTCGTTGACTTCCACTACTTAACTTCGTCATTTGACGGCACGTTTACGGTTTATTCGATTTTTCTTTTCCAGTCCCGCTATGAGGGAAAAGGCTTATCTTAGTTTTAAACTTAATTGACTTGCAATAAAGTAATAAATAATACTATAACAATGATCTACATTCCAGAATGAGCAATGCTGTAATTAGTGCAGGACCATATAAGGGCGAATCTATCGTAATCTGTGAATAGCACGTTGTATTGTCCCGCGCCGGGCAGCAGCCGCCCTATTATGTACGGCATACGATTGTTCAGCTTGTAGCGGAACGTCGACGAGCCGTTGTGGCTGGATATACCCAAGCCGAAACTGGTTGATGGACTGCCTGACCTGTAAGTATATACGAATTTGACTAAGACTTTTTTTAACTTATCATTAGATTATCATTTCGGTTGACCTTCCAAAACACAGTAGGTAGCAAAGATATTGGAGGAAGGTCACTTAAAAATTATAAGAACTTCGTAGGGGAAGGAAAAGAGGTAAACAGTGGACGAGGCGAAAGAGGCGTGTTTGGCGCTCCGTTCTCTCTGGCTACCGCATATGTTCCTTGGGCTTCCACGCTAGGGAAATTCCCTATAAGTACATAATAAAAGTGAATCCACAATGCCATTACTATTAGGCTCGGTACATAAAATAAATTTGTTTTTAAATTTACTATCCATACCTAATATTTTTTACGATAGTCAAGATAACGTGGTTAAAGACTATAAATTATATTTTAAAATCGTGACTACCTAGGTACTTACGATTCATTCACATTATTGACTTTACATTAGATCCACTTACCACCTATTTATAGTGTTAACAGTGATAAGAAGGAATCCCTTGTCGTTGAGTCTTATATCCAATTCTGTACAACTTGCGGCTATTTCCATCAAATGAAATGATCTTTCCACCTCATACCATGTGCCTGTCATCTGAAAATCAAACAATAAAAAGTTGATAAAAATGGAAATTAAATTCGCGTCTCTTCATAATAATTAGGTATAATATGTCTAACAGTTACTTAAGCACATTTTCCTCGCATCGTGAGCTTTTAATTTTGTTAAGTTAAATTTTGTATGCAGAATTTCTATTTTCTCTATTGTATAAATTTTAAATCATGTATTACTCTTAAATTTAAGTTTCATTAAAAAAAAACAGATCCCTGCAGATTTAAGCAATGGGATCTTCCATAATAAACACATTCTTACGAGAGGTTTTTTTTATTAAATTAAGTAAGTAAGTACCTATACTATTTTGCCTTGCCTTCCTTTACCTTATTTTTTATGTAGGATCCCTAAATTAATTTTCGAATAAAAATATTCAACTGCACGCTACACTTTTAACCCCTCATGTCGTGGATATTAATTTAGGTGTATGAGAAAGTTACCTTAGATTAATTTTTAACAAAAAGAAAAACCGACTTCTAACAACGAACTAAAAAGTGAAAAATAATTATATAAAGACTTTATAATTTTGAAGTCGGTGCCAAGTAAAACAAACAGGCTTAGTAATTAGATA
>DWNA01002037.1:0-12781 GCA_018249835.1 Heliconius besckei
TAAAAGTTTCATTCAGTGTGGTTTAGTATGATTTTCATGTCCTCAAAAAAAAGTGTTGGAATTGTAAGCACCACTTTAAATGAAACCACAGTTTTAACTACTCTATAAAAGCCTAATATAATTCAGAAAAAAAATAATTCCTAAAAATTAAAAAGTTATTTTTTCAAACAAAATAAATAATAAAATTATCGTTTTAAAATAAAACGCCATTTGTAAAGTATAACATAGGCACGCACACGCTGGCGACATCTTGTATCGCTTTAAATGTTTACGACGTTCGCGTCAGCTAGTTTTCCTAACATCTAAGTATAATAAGTATCTGCCTAAAAACAAATTTTTGTAATGTGTTGATGCAAATTATTTACTACTTCATAATCCAAAATGTATTTTACAATTTGGTTTAAGTTTTGGAATTTTTCAGTTTCCCATTTTATCCCGCGCACAGCATACTTCACAGGCAAAGGAAATCTAGTGTTGAGATACTCCTTAGTGTTGAGATACATTTAGACATTATTTAATGTATAAAACCCTTCAAATACACAATTATTTATTTACTAACCTGGATTAATTTTGTATTATAATAACATTATCAGCTTAAAGATAATACCTATACAAGTAAAACCCGGTCTACGTACGAATCGAACACGCGCACGTACAATTATATGTAGGTATATAAAAAGGCAAAAACAATACTATCACTATTAATATCTATTCTATTTTTTTTTGTTATTAGTATTTGTTATTATAACGGCAACAGAAATACATCATCTCTTGAAAAATCTTGTCTAACTACCACAGTTCATGAGGTACAGCCTGGTGACAGACGCACAGCGAAGTCTTAGTCTTCTCAACATCTTTTTATTATTATATATTTGTTCATTATTATATAGGCATAATTAGCAATTAGCAACAATTTCAATGTCGTGACGATACATATTTGTTTCTAGAATACAATAGAGTGTTTTACTTTACAAGTGTACGGTGTATCTTCTAACCTTACGGTAACATATACAGGCTTTAGGACCATACGACACATAAACATTTTTATAATTCAAACTAGTAGTTTCTGAGATTACCATTTCATGTTTCGCAGTGACGAGGCGGCCCGCCGCATGGTGTCCGCGCAGAGCAACATCGCGGTGTACAGCGCAGAGTGCGCGCGCGCGTGCGACTGCGCGACGCACGCGGCGTGCGCGCTGTGCGGGGGCGCGCGGTGCGGGGGCGCGCGGCTGCGGGACGCGCTGCTGGCCGCGCACGCCGAGCACCTGCGGCGCGGGGAGTTCCGGCGGCTGTTCCCGCCCGCCATGGTACACTACCTACATATATCACTCATAAATTGACACCTGTATCACATCACATCATCGATCGCAGTATTCTGAGTAATACGCGGGAGTGTAAAAAACACTTCTCATTTTAAATGGCTTTGGGAAGCTAAGTTGTTAAACTAAATATTTGAAACTACATGGTGCCGATACACAGGTGACGTTTCGAATATTTAGCTTAATAACTTAACTTAGCTTCACGCTGTATCCCTACGGGGTTTGTTTTTTTTTTTTTTTTTCTCTAAACATATCGTGCAATCAGCCGTAGTAGCTATGAGCAGATGAGTGAAAGGGAACAGTCTTGTTAAGTGCTACTCCCAATGGAGCACACCGTTTTATTTATGTAGTCAGTTTTTATGCTGACTGCCCTGGTTGAAGATATCTCGTGCTTTTCTGAGGCGGCGGATGCTTTCAGGTATTGTTAATTGTTTAGCCAGAAGGTTGGGATGTTTTTCGAGCCTTGCTTTGTAACGATCACTACAAGCAGCAATTTCCTCTTTTACTAGTGGGACATCAAGGTGTTCATGAAGCTCACTTGTTTTAATGAACCAGGGTGCGCTTGATATCTGTCTCAGAATATTATTTTGCACCCTTTGCATTATCATGATATTGCTGGCACTAGCAGCGCCCCACAGTTGTATACCATAAGTCAAGATTGGTTTTATCATTGACTTATATATTAGTAGTTTGTTGTCAACTGATAATTTAGAGTTTCTTGCCATTAGCCAATGTAGACATTTGTATTTTAGGTGAATCTCGTCCCTTTTGGTTTTGATGTGTTTTTGCCAGGTAAGTCTACGATCCAAATGCATGCCCAGATACTTTACAGAGTCTTGGTGTGTGAGCTGGATACCATTTAGTGTGACAGGTGTACAGTTTTTCTTACATAAGGTAAATGAGACCTGTACCGATTTGGCTACATTAACAGCCACTCTCCATTTTACGAGCCATTCCTTCATCATATTAAGGCTATTCTGTAGGATCTTAGAAGCTTCAATTGGACATTTGTTGGAAGCCAAAAGAGCAGTATCGTCTGCAAAGGTGGCGATTGTTACCTCAGGGTTTTGTGGCAAATCAGATGTAAATAGTGTGTACAAGATAGGTCCAAAAACAGAACCTTGTGGCACACCCGCACTCACTTCATAGAAGCCTGAGGTGGTGTTTCTCTCCTTGACTTGAAATATTCTATCAGAAATATAAGATTTCATAATTCGGTAGAATGAATGCGGTAGCAGGGTTTTTATCTTGTACAACAAACCCCTGTGCCAAACTCTATCAAAAGCCTGCTGTATGTCTAGAACGGCCGATGAACAGTACTCTTTCTTTTCAAATGAATTTTGAATTTTTCTACATACTCTATGTACCTGTTCTATGGTGGAGTGTTCCTTTCGAAAGCCGAACTGGTGATCTGGTACAATGGATTTCTTATCTAGAGCAAGATTAAGTCTAAAGAGTAGGCACTTTTCAAACAGTTTCGACATAGCCGGAAGTAAGCTGATTGGTCTATATGAGGTGAGTTCATGAGGAGGTTTACCAGGTTTATGGATCATCATTACTTGGGAAACTTTCCACAAATCGGGGAAATACCCGATCCTCATCATGGCATTAAAGACCATTGTAAGATATACCACGGCTTTGCGCGGTAGTTCTTCGAGAACCTTTTTGTCTATGAGGTCGAACCCAGGTGCTTTGTTGTTTTTCATAGACTTAATAGTTCTGGTTGTTTCGTTGGGCGTCACTAGTTTTAGGGGAACGTCGAGCTGGAAGTCTTGATTGAGAACCAAATCAATATCTGTTTCGTCAGCGTTAGATTCACCTGTCGGCGCGAAAACTGTGCTCAGATGTTTCGCGAATGCTTCCACCTTGGTATGTTCATCTCTGGCCCATTCTCCATTCGGCATTCGTAGCGGCGGCTTATGAGCCAATGGTCGATCAAAGTTTTTGCAAGCTTTATACAATGAATAATTTGTGGCTTTTGTTGCCGTTAGGCCTTCGAGGTAAGTTTGTAAGGCAGCGTCATTTGCTTCTGTTGTTAAAGTCTTCAGTTCTTTCATTGACCTGTTAAATGCTGCTTTGTCGTTTGGGTGCCTACTAGTATGCCACACTCGTCGCAATCTTCTTTTTTCTAAGATTTTTAGTCGTATGGTATCAGAGTAAACTTTACATTGTGGTGGACGCTCCAAGGTTGCCGGCGTACAGGACCAACAACACTCCTGAATAGTCGTGGTGATATTTTTGACTGCCTTATCAATATCCGATTCCGTTTTTAGAGATATTACTAGGTTGAGTCTTTCGTCGATCAACTCTCGAAACGAAAACCAGTCTGTCCTGTTATTATACAGTTTGTTCGGTCTTAAGGCTGTGATCACTGTGGTTCCAATTGAGAGTATGACGGGAACATGATTGGAATGGGCGTCCAGACATACTTCTATGTTAAAGAAAGCTTTTGTGAGGTTTTTGGCAATAAAGAAATCAATGACATCAGGTAATCTATTCGGATCGCTGGGCCAGTTCGTAGGCTCTGATGAAGACATTGTAAAAAGGTTGTTTTTGTCTATGCTTTTTTTAAGTTCTCGACCTCTAGTGTTAGTCAGTCTGGAACCCCAGTGGGTGTTCTTGGAATTCCAATCCCCTCCAACTATGAATCGTGCGTGAGCCAAGAGTATCGAAAAACGCATCATATTGCTCTGCTGTTATTTTATATTTTGGAGGACAGTAAATTGCGGTAACATTTAATGTTCCATGTCGCTCTTCTATTGTAATTGTGGCCGCCTGGATGTACGGTTTTTTAAACTGAGGCTGTTCGTGATATTGGACTTTACTATTACCGCTGCCCCTGCATGTGCAGTTCCATCTGGATGATTTGTGGCGTAAATGTCATAGTTTTTTATCTTGACATGACTACTAGCCGTGAAGTGAGTTTCAGATACTAACAATATGTCAATTTTATGTGAATTTAGAAGAACTTCGACCTCATCTTTGTTTGGTGATAGCCCATCTAGGTTCCATGTCGCTATTTTGAGAGAAGTCATTTTGCTAATTTGGAGACTAGAGTTGTTATGAGACTGATTAAGGTACTCATTTGTTGAAGGATTAGGTCGATCTTTTCTGCTTGTTTAAGCAGTATCTCTTCGATTGGTTTTTGTGTAGTATCTCTGTCAGGGCTATCTATGCTTTTATTTGATTTCAACGCTTCAGCGTAATTCCGTCTGTCTTTGCCGTCCATGTTTGATTTAGTTTTATCAATTCCTTCCGCCCTAGGCAGCTCATCAGTGTTCAGATTGGAACCTGTTTCTTGTCTACTTCTAAGTTTGAAGTTACTTTGTTTACCAAACTTTCTAGCTAGTAGAAAGTTTGGTAAACAAAGTAACTACGGGGTTTGTAGTAACAGACACCATCCCTGGGAACTGTCTGTCTGTCGCAAGTAACATGAAGCATGTTCCCACTGGCCGGGGTAAGACGTACGCGCAGCCTGTTATAAATAACCGCTGTGCGTAGAAACGTGAAATTTAGACCGATGTTTATTTTCTCAATCTGGATATTTCGCATAGTGGATGACTACGGGATTTTTAAAAAAATAACTCTAAAGGGATGAAATAGAGGTTAAACTAATATTAATGATAACACCACCAACACCAGAGCGAAGAAATGGAAATATTAACGTAAATAAATATTTCACTTCCCCGAGTGGGGATCGAACCCACAACCGTCGCGTTACAGTCACATGCTTGTGCCGCTAGGCCACGACAGCCTCATTTACTTTTCTAATTTGATATATAAGTAATTCATTAAAAAAACACATGAGTGCAAATTATTAACATTAAGTGACCTGTTTAAACCAGGCAACCCTGGACTTCCGGCAGACTGAGAGCTGGCAACCCTTAATTTTTCAATTCCTTATGCGATTTTCATTCAAATGATGTGCGATTCATATAAAAAACATATGGGTGCAATTTTCTCAAAAAACGAGTTACGAAAAAATGTAATTAAAGGTGATGGCGGTAGAATTCTTCTAGGCAGCCCAGGTTTAATCTGTTCAACTAATCGTGTATTATTCATTAATATAAGTTTAATTAAGAAAACAGATCCCTGCAGGTCTAAGCGGTGGGATCTCGACCTACACGACACATCTGTAGTCGGTCTTATTTAGGAATTAGTTTATCAACATTGATAACCTCTCTAGCTTCTACTGTGTGCTCTATTTCCACCATCGTAACGAACATCTCCATCATGGACCACAAGCAGCTATTAACAAAAGTTAACAAATTAAATTTATTTTAAGGAATGCATTTAAAAAGTTCTATATTATGTAATAATATGTATTTTTATTTCTGTACATTGTATTTTTAATTTATTTCCAGCAACCAAATGAGATAGATGAAGAAAAACTAAAGAACTTAAATAAAATGAACAAACTTCTATACTTATGGTACCAGGGCAAGTGCAATAATGATGTCACATGGTGTGCATAGACAAAATATATTTTATTATTATTAATTAGGTATTTATAACAAATAAAAGATTTTTTACAATTATGGCTTTTTCATCAATTATTATTGTACCATCGATTGTAACAAGCCCAGTATGTAACTGCCCAGATCCTCATCTTGATTAGTCCAAGAGACATAAATGCTCTTAGTGTTATCATCATCCCCTTCCACTTTAATGAGGACGGACTCGACAGATATATTTCCATCAGATATTGTGATGGACCATCCTTGGAGTTTCTCAGCCAGTAAAGTTTTGAGCTTCTCAGCAGTCTTAGAAGCAGGCCCAGGGTCATCAAAACGAACTGTGCTTGTAAACCTTATGACATGTCTGTTTATGCCTATTTCATCACAAATCTCGTCTATATCTAAGAATGACAGCCTGTTATCTTTGACACAAAGGACACCATGAACAACCCTTCTTCTTTTCGGATCAGGTGGCTGAGCATTATATCTAACAGCTTCTGCTTTTAATAATCGCAGAGAAACATCAATAGGTATCTTAGTAGGAGTATTGATAATGGCCGTCTCTCCATTGGCTGGCATGTAACAGTTAATTTTAAATTCTTTCTCAATTTTATCTTTCAAAAATTCCATTTTTTGTGCCTCTCCATGAACTAATAAAACATTCTTTGGTTCACAGTATTGAATTAATTGCATGATACCCTTTGCATCAGCATGAGCTGAAAAAGACATATATTCAACAGCCATTTTAACTTCCACAACTTGTCTGTTCTCAAACTCAATTTTTTTGGCACCATTTAAGATTTTGTGTCCAACTGTGCCCTGCACACAAAATCCTGGCATGATCAACATGTTCTGCTCATAGGGTGCCCATTTTTTAAATATATTCAGAGACAAACCCGCATGCAACATGCCTGGTGTAGCAAACACCACCATAGCACCGGGGTTATCAATGTATGATTTATCAAATGGTTTGATGTGTTTAAAATCAAACATATTTCTTTGGACAAAAGTCTTTCGTATTTTCTGATTGGTCCATGTTATAAACATTTTGTAATAGTTGTTGGCTTTTTCTGTCAAACCTAATGCAAAGTAAACTGGATATTTCAAATTCATTCTTTCCCAATAAGTTTCTAATAAAATACAGAGTTCTTGGGCTCGGCCCAAAGCAAACACTGGAATTAACACTTTCCCACCTTTTTCAACACATTCATGGACTTTTTTAAGAAAATCTCTCTCACGACATCTCTTAGAATCTCTAATTGTAGTTGCATATGTTGACTCTGAAATTAAAAGATCTGGGCGACACTTATCAATCCAAGCTGCTCCCAAGTGTCTATCAGGAGTCATGTTGTAGTCTCCCGTGTAAACAACAGACTGGCTACCGACCCTGATCCAAAACATGGCAGCCCCGAGCACATGCCCTGCATAATATGCTTTTATTTCCAATTCATTGTCTACCATCACAGACTGATGTAATGTAACAGCCGTTACTTTTTTGATGCAATCTTTTATCATTTGGGAAGTAAAGAAGTTAGATTCCCCTTTTCTCTCCACGGCAACTTTTCTCATGTCCTCTAACAAAATAGGTGCAATCGCTTTTGTAGGATGGGTCATATATATTGGTCCTGTATAACCAACCATTTCCGACATATATGGTAATGCGCCGCAATGATCCAGATGAAAGTGAGAAATTATTACACAGTCGATCTGGCTTGTTATCGGACCTTCAGGAACGATGTATGAGAAATCTGGAAATCGCCTCTCGTCATTATAACCCATGTGCATTCCGCAATCCAACATTATATTTTTCCCTCCCATTGATAACAAAATACAACTTCGACCTACATCCTGGCCCGCTCCTAAAGGAGTTATTTTAATATCCGGCATGATGAAATAGCTTATTGTATATTATAGGATACTTTTTTACTCTTATTTGCGTAGACGCGCACTAAACAATAAAATGAATACATCAAATCATGTAATATCTGTCATTATACTCAATCTTGTAATTTAAAAGTAACTTTTAATACTATTCACCTTTGAGACTAAGTAAGTAAAATAATATTGTTTTATATTTACACATCTAACACGTATATCAATTACTTTATATTACAATAACCTTACAAAACTGTGAAGTTAAAGTCCCTATTCTAACATTCTATGTGACATTTATATTTTTTTATGGAAAATCACGTTCACAGTGTTGCCAGTTTGCCCAAAATAACAAATATATAATACAGTACCGTATCCATACCTATATTATATATCCGAAAGTAACTCTGTCTGTCTGTCTGTCTTTTACGCAGTCAGAGCCGAACTGCTAATTTAATTGTGATTAAATACTCATATAGAGATACTTGAGAGTTTTGGGATGAATATAGATTACTTTTTTTCTCAAATTTGTAATATTGTCAATATATAGTAATATATTAAAATACTTACTTATTAATTTGACATGCAATTTCTTCCGCTATGTTAGTAACAACCGTCGCTACGCGACCGTTACTAAACAACGGCTTGCAAAGTTTGTTGTTTTAAGAAAACGTCACCCAAAATGAGCTTGCTTAACGCATACGAGTACATGGCGCGCGCCGACTCAACCTTATGAGACATATAAAAATGTTTTACAAAAATATTGTTCCTTAAATATTGTGTTCAACTTCATTGGAAATTATAATTTACTGTATAACATTCAAATAAATAATTAAGGAGATGTCACGGACTCGGAATGGCCTAGCCTTCGGGTGGCATAGTATGACTTTGATATTTTGTAAATATTCATACATTTTCGAAGTAATGTTAATTTTTATGTAATTATTGTTTGTTCATTTTAATTACTCACATATTTTTTCTAATAATAAATCTCCACTTATTAATCTTTTTTAGGTTATTTTTATTATTTAGGCTTATATTTTCTTACTAATTCTATTGAAAACTGAAAATAATTTCATAATTATATTTAATAAATATTCGTATAAGTAGTTCAAGCGGGCGTAGCCGCGTCCGGGTGTTGTACTACACTAGTGTTTTTATAAAGGAATGTTTGCATTCTGTGAAGTAAGTAACATAATATTGCCATATTTTTTTATATAAACACCATTATATACGCATTTGAACACGACAAAACCATTTATTAGCGGTTCAGATTTTATCCATTAGAGTCTGTGATAATTAAAGTACGGGCCTTAATTCGTAATTTTCGTCGTAAGTGGTCTGTGCAGCGCGGTGTGTTAGCCTGTCCACGCACGTACAATAACATTGTCAATAAAGTACGTATTGTCAATAATATTGTGTGAGTTACGAGGGCTGCAGATGGAGGATTAAGAAAAATACGGATTAATTTTAATGGATAAGTTTATATTGATAAAATTTTAAATGAAAGTACAAATTAAATCTAAAACTAAACTATATCTAAGACTACTGCTTTCAATGTTAGATAAACAGTTATCTATTTAAACCTAAATTAATCTAACTTAACCTACGACTTAATTACTCCACGATGGAATAATAAGTGTGGGAAAAGAAGAAATTTCTTTCCCACCGGCGATGTTCACCCGATCTCTCGCTTGTCAGCATTTTGTGGAGCTCGGCCGTCTTCAGACGGACACTTTATAATATTAAATAAGTTTTCCGCCTGTGACACCGAGCGCTATATAACATGTGTGCGGCCGGTTGTCAATATTATTCTAGATTTCTAGAAATTCTGTTTTTGCCACAACAATATTGGGGGGGGGCAGGGTTGTTAGCAATAATATTGTCGTGTGCGGGCGCACGTAATATTTTAGTTGAATAAAAGACTTCAAGGCAGGCGGACGCTTTTGCTTTTTATTAAGGATGGACGAAAACAGTGTGAACAGCGAAAATAATGTTGATAAATGTTCCTAATAATATTTAATAATTTATTAAAACATGGGCATCATACTAAGAACTATGTAATACATCTATTGAAGCATTTCGAGATAAAGTCAAGAAAAATAGGGCGTTATAAAAGCTATCCGATATTTACAAAAACAAGTTATTAAAATCATCCTCTTTTAGTAAACTTACGCTGTACGCCGCACGCAACAGAGGGAATCTAAGGATTTAATTAATTACCATATTGAAGGGACTAACATTCTTCACCGTGGTATTAAGCAGTGGTTCATTGGAAACAATACCTTTGCTATTTTCCCCATTTTCCACTGAATTCTGGAGGCATTGCGTGTTGAGTCACGAAACTCAACGCTGCGCTTTGCCTCAACACCAGAGCGAAGAAATTAAAATATTAAATATTTTATTTCCTCGCGCGGGAATCGAACCCACAACCTGTCGCGTTTACAGCAACACTTTGAAATGAACTCTCTTGAACTCTGTTGGTTGTATTTCTTTTATAATATTAAAATGATTATACTTGTGATTTTGAATGATTTTGCGTCATCCAGTCTTTGATAAAAAAAATATATTGCTTGTTTCTTCTGAGTAAGCGAAATGCAATAACTAAAGCAATGGCTTTCTATCCATTTTAGATTTAATATGTTCCCACACAAATAAAGCTACTGACTACTGTTAAATATTGTTAATAATATTGTGTAGTATACGGGGCCATACATTGGACAATATTATTGCCAATATGATATTGACAATAATAATGTGTAGCTAGCCTTATAACTTATAAGAATTAGATAGGTACTGCTGATTTTGACATATGACTACTTACACTTTTGTTTACGATAATATTAACCAATTTAAATAATTAAAAAAGGAATATAGTAAATAAAAACTTTTGTGGTTTATATAAGCCACAAGATATGATTTAACTTGCAATTTTATTTAATTATTTTCGACTATGAGCCGGACCATGTCTGATAAGATTTAGGAACGTTTTGCGTTATCACAAGTCGCCGGCCGCGGAGTGTAGACGTGTTTAAATTACTGTTTAAACAAAAGACACCTCAAAATGTCCGGTGAACCCTCTGGTAACAGCGTTAAAAGGAAAGTGGCATTAATTACTGGTATAACTGGTCAGGTATGCTTTATTATAACTTAACATTTTATAGAAACATTTTATTTCCTATATTTATTTATTATAACATTTTTTAAAATTATTTTGATTTGTAAGTAATAATTGAGTAAGGTGAGATGAGCTAATATGTAAATGAATACACCATTTATTATAGGATGGATCTTATCTCGCAGAGTTCCTTATTGAAAAAGGATATGAAGTACATGGAATTCTTCGTCGTTCATCCTCTTTTAACACTGGTAAAACACCACTTTAATAAATATATATTTCATTGAATTATATTTTAAGTGAAAGTATTTTACTATGTCATCTTCAACAGGTAGAATTCAACACTTATATGAGCAGCCGGCATGTCACACCGGGGGACAGATGCATTTACACTATGGAGACTTGACTGATACAACATGTCTCATTAACATTATCACTAAGGTACTTAAAATATTATACATACAGTATTTTTCTACCAAAATATGAAAAACTATTTGAAAAATCATCTTACTCAGAAAATACTTTCTTAATTTCAAGCTTTAAAAATTCTTAATTTTATTTACAAATTGAAATAACATAATTTAAACTATATAAAATTAATGTTAAAAGATGTATGTGAAAAAAAACAGTAATAATTGTATCAAAATTGGTGATGTTCATAATTTTAATACCAGGAATAGGCTTAACCTTAGTGCTCCTGTGGCTCAATTACTTCGAATCTGTAATTCTTTTATGGGACAATGTATACGCTTTTACAATAGGATCCCAGAAAACATTAGAGAACTTTCTATATCATGATTTAAAAAATTGGGAAAAAAGTCCTGTCGAGTTCCTTGTGCCAGTTCTTCTCAGGTCTGAGGTATTAACTTTTGTGAACTGGTGGTAAATTATTTGACATTCAAAAAATGTAACTTCTTATTTTGAATAAAATTATTTGAATTTGAAATTTGAATTAATTAATAATATTTTATATTCATAATTTATAATTAAAATAATAATAGAGAAGCTTAACATTAATGAATAAATTAAATTACAAGAACTTATTCATTTATTTGTTCTTACAAATAGTAATATTTATACTTGAAGGCTTGACACCAACACCACTATTCTCTCATTTGAATGTGAGGTTTGTGGATACAAGTTGTTTTGTCAAAGCAACACAAGTGCACTATACAAGGCATACCATTTGGAATGAGTCTGTTTGTTTTGTTGTTACGTATTCGTGGCGAAGTCGTGACTCGTGCCTCTGCACGGTGCGTACGTATGTAGGTGTGTATAGTTTATAACTCAATTCTGGTTCGATGGATCATGCGTTTATATTAACTGTATATTTTACTCAAACTCCATTGAAATTTAAATTTCTATACTCAAAATGTCCGAAATGCTGATAACGCGCCTGTAAATTATGTTTCCCTGAATCGATGATAAATATTATCAAGTTAAATTTGTAGATCTAATCTAGATGTAAGTTGTAATCCTCTAATAGTAGAGATACGAGAGATTACTGTACGTGTACATACAGACCTACCTACATACGTAGTATGTGTATGGCAGGCAGAGACTGCGCACCCTGTCTCGCCAGAGCGGGGACCGCCACGACGACCTCTTAGTACCGTGATAATTATCGTGTGATTTAAAATGTTCTTTTATGTAAAGTATGTTATGCAATGTTTCTAGAATGAGTAGAATATATTGTCTTAATTTAGGTTCTGTTTGCTTAGTTTTTGCTTTTAGAGCTAAAAATGGAATGTTTACCTTGCCTTATAATGATAAAACCCGACCATTTTAAATATACTTATTCAAAATACTTTTTAGAAAACATATATAAATTTGCAAGTGCGGATTTGAACCCGTGCCGAACGTTTGAACGGAATGTCATTTGACTGGGTTCATAAGGTATTCTTCGGTGATTATTAATTAAATAAAACCACAATAACAAGGCTCGCGGCTTCAATCTTCTTTAATCAATTCAATATTACAAATTTTCAAAATCCCTTAGTGGGTTATGAAATGGA
>DWNA01002038.1:0-12779 GCA_018249835.1 Heliconius besckei
TAATAGAGAGAAATGTTTAGTTATTTCATAGAAGCGATATCTAAGTACGCACGCACAGAAAACTTTAGGTACTTTTTCTAATATTAAGAAAACCTATCCTTTTAATCCTTTTGTTGGTTCATTTCAACGACTCAGATAATATGTCTCTACTTATTATTCTTTTTGATTATTTAAGCTTATATATTTCTTACTAATTCTATTGAAAATTGAAAATAATTTCATGAATATATTTAATAAATATTCTTATAGTTTAAAGCAGGCGTAGCCGCGTCCGGGTCCGCTAGTATTTTATAAGTGTGTGTAGTGGATTGAACAACATGGCATTTAAAACAAACACTTTGAATGCAATGATTTGTTTAGAACCTAGTTATGAAGTTGTTTTCAGCTAATTGTAGGATCTAATTAACTAACTTTAATATACAATAAACGACTGTATATAAGTCGCGTCGCATTAACATCTTCATAATAGCATAGTCCACAAGTCTACCGTGGATAATGTCATCTTACTTGCGCCTGAGCCTGCGCCTGCGTCTGCGCATCTGCGACCAGCGCGCGCGTTGTCTGTTCGGCGTCCTGCAGGCGCGCCGCCAGCGCCAGCACCTTCAGCTCCGTGCTGGACAGATCCTTGTCCAGGATGTGTGTCTGCAGGTACACCGTCTGCGCAATCTTGTACCAGTCCGCGATGGCCTCCGCACGCGCCCGCGCCATCGGCGCCGCGCGCTGCAACAGGGCGCGCGCGCGCCGTCCCGTCTCCGCCACCGTGATGCGCTCCAGCACGTGGAACTGCTCGTCGTTGTAGGTAAGCGAGCGCGTGGCGCGGTCCCGCACCAGGTGCTGCCACGACTCGCGCAGGCGCTCGGCAAGCGCGCGCGCGCGCACGTGCAGGCGCAGCTCGGCCGGGCACGGCGCCGCTTGCAACGCGTCCAGCCAGGCCGCGCGTAGGGCGGGCGCCGCGTGGCGTGTGCGCAGTGCCGCCGCAGCAGCGCGCAGCGCCTCCGCCTCACCGGCCGCCAGCGCGGCGGGTGGCGCCCACGCGGGTGTCGTTTGGGGCGCGGGCGGTGGGGGCACGGGCGCGAGCGTGCGTGCCGCCGCCGCCGCCAGGTCGAGCGCGCGCGCCGCATCGTGCAGGCGCGCGGCGTGCGCGGCGAGAGCAGCGGCACGCGCAGCGGTGGCGGCAAGGCGCGCGGCCAATAGAGCGCCCCAGCGCGCCACACAGGCGCCGCACAGCTGCGAGGCGGCGCACAGCGCCTCTACTCTCCGCCGCACCACGTGTCCTACGCTGCACGCCGTCTGTAACACGCTACAGTCACAACTTGTCACGTTACGTCACGTCACGTTCGGCACGGGTACCGACCTTGGCCTGCGAGGCGTCGTTCTCGACGGACACGATGTTGGGGAAGACGGGGAACTTTGGCACGTCGGGTTCGGGCGGCATGCTCACATTGTTGTTGTTCTTGTTAAACAGCATCAGCGGCACCTCAGCCGTCGTCTCCGGATAGTCCTTGCCTTATATTTTACAAAAAAATAAAAAAATTAACTCAAAACTACTTCATATTAGTTTTTATGAAATAGATATATTTTTCAAGCTTAACGTTTTCTTTAGCAGGATAGCAAACAGAACAAGGCGATAAACACTACGGTCTCTGCACATCTCTTCTGTTTCGTCCACTGTCATCAATCCACACACATAATATATCCTCTGGGGGGTTCTCATGCTTTTTACGTGCCCTTTGCTCCAGTAATTTAACAAGTCAGATCCTTGCCTCTTTCACCGTTCACTTTTCCTTCATATTTTTTTTCCTCACTTTCACATCTCACATTTTTTCATCACTCATTCTTTCGACGTGCCCAAAATTTCTTTCAAATACCTCCTTTCTCTTACACGCATTCAGGCTTAGACTAATAATTTTACACCCTTCGTTCAACCAATCAATGTCTGCAAGTCGCAATCTGTTAATGCATTGCATTCAGCACTCGCACTAAGTTTAACTCCTTGGAGAGGGTTATATTTCAAACACATAATAAGTTCCTACTTTAGTAAATAAAGATTATTATCATAAAAAACCTTTTAACTGCATTAATGTAGATTTTTACGTAATTTGATTGTAACTTGTCATGTAATATGTTGCCAAAAAGAAATCATAGGTCATGACAAAATCATCCAAAGTTCATAGAAATTAAATGGCCAAGACACACATATTGACTAACGCCCAATGTTAATAATCAATCCTAATCCATAAATTGCAACCATAGATTGAAATAGACAGAGATAGAAGACGGAATGCAGGTTAGTGATTGGATAGACATGTCGAACAATACAAGATTGACGTTAACTGGAGATAGGAGATACATTATTAACATTGGGCGTAAGATGTGTGGGGAGTGGAGAATTAAAAACTTGGATTGACAGTTTTTTTGACAGTTTTGCCACTCTCTTACGCAAAATGTTAATAATCAATCCTAATCCATAAATTGCAACCATAGATTGAAATAGACAGAGATGGAGGACGGCATGCAGGTTAGTGATTGGATAGACATGTCGAACAATACAAGATTGACGTTAACTGGAGATAGGAGATACATTATTAACATTGGGCGTTAGTAACATTTTACTTGAAAATATTTTTGGTAAGGAGTTCTTAAAAAAAAAACTCAAATTTTAATGCATAGCGCAGTTAATAAATACCAAGTGTATCTTCATCTATTTCAGACAACATGAGCGTATCCTTATACAGCAGTATCTGCGACTCGGCCACGACACTGGTCTGCTCGCAAATATATGTTTGTAGATGTTCGTATTTCTCCTCCGGCTTAAGGAACACCTGTTTAAGAAGATTATTCACTTTAAATTGTTTTAGTATTTGTCGTTGAACATTTTAGTTGTATACATGTCTTTTTAATAAAAATTTTGCCATTTCGCATCATAGGATATCACCATATAGCACATTAAATCGATTATAAACGCGATAATTGTTGGTTTGATTCAAACATGATTCTGTTCGTTATTTTAAAATTTTCTTAACTTATATACTAAGTTTTGCAATGTTTAGAGACTATATAAAACTTCTATTATAAACTTTTTATTTAAAATGTTTAATAATTTATAAATAACTGAAAATTCTAACAAGTAAAGCTTATTACACTGTGGAATTAATGTCTATTGAATGAGATGCAGGATAGCTGCCAGCTAATGTAATAGATTGTGATTGTACCATTGATTTTGAAAAGAGCAACTGTTGAGTTTCTTGCCGGCTCTTCTCAGCAGAACTGCCTTCCGAACCGGTGGTCGCTTTTTGTTTATATGTTCATTCAACGATTGAAAAGTGCTTATAATACGTTTATTTGAATAAAGAATATTTTTAATTTTAGAATTTTGAATAATGCAAAAATATCTAGTTCCAATAAGTTCATTAAGTCATTACAGTAATTTGCCATGCATGCTGAGTTATTACTTCTATTGCAATCAAATAATGATTTCTTTTCACAACACAATGAAATAAATATTTAATTATGTTTTTATAAATATATATTATGTATTTTAATTTAATTTATAAAATAATGCAGCACAGCACTTACTGTAAATGTGATCATGGGTTTGACTTAAAATTTTTGTTACCTAGTGACATCATATAACGAGATGGCCATTAATATGGAATAGCACCCTTTAAAACAATACATTTAACTCCCACTAAGTTTTGTAATTACTGCTATATGTAAATATGACACTTTATATAAGTTACATACTTGCAGACTGAGTGTGGAAGGTAGTGTCTTAGCACTAGGTTCCCACTACCTGCTATATGCGAGAATGAACCAATAAAATATATTTACCTTAATACTTGCAGCCTTATTTACATGAAATATATGAATAGGTTTTGTTGATGTAACAGTTTGCACCTCCGAGAAGAATCTGTCAAAGGTCCAAATTCTATGTGGATCTACTTCTAATAATCCCGCGAGGAGCGGTGTGACCAACTTGCGGAGGCCTACACTCAATTGACAATGTGATGGAAGCTCACGAGACCATTCTATTGGACCATTTTCAGTTGTTTGAGTACCCTGGGAAAGTAGACCTTATTAATTATATTAAAGTAAAAAAAGGAAAATAATAATAAAATATACAATCTAAAATAACATTAGAATAAGCAATTATGTCATGTATTGCAGGCCATTGTGGCATAGTGGGACTGCATCTGTAAATGTTATGGGTGTGGATTTAATCTCTGCTGAGATTTATGAATTGTTTATTTCCTCACTCTGGTAGTCAAACATATATGGTGTTGAGTTTTACCACTTTTTACTCAACATAATAAAAATAAGCTAATATCTCAAATTTAAATGAAATGTGAAGAATGGTGTATCTTGACTACCTGTGCACAGGATACAACAGGAAGGTAACAAAATTAAGTAACAAGACAATAATGAGAAATAAAGTATTATAATTATTAACTTTTAATATAAAAATTATGTAATATATTAAAAATCTTACAGATATAACTCCAGAAGCTTTCTTAGTTGTTATGTAAAACATAGTTTCTTTGTTTCTTCTACCTCCATATGGTCTGAAAGGCAGCTGTCCTGTTGCCACATGATATAAAGTGACACCAATTGACCATAGATCTACAGTTGCACCAAAACTTTTACCAACCGGCTTCCTTAATACTGCTCGCTCATACATATCAGGGTGTAGATACTCTTCAGTGCCATATAGAGAAACAAATTGCTCCTCCTCCTGTAGTTCTCTTGCTGCTCCAAAATCAGTTAGCTTATATGTAGTAGTTCCATCCTCGTTTAAAAATTTCATGATGTTTCCAGGTTTTAAGTCTCTATGAACTAAATTATTATCTCTTAAATGTTTCATTCCAGCAGTTAAGTGTTCTAAAACTAATAGAAATTCATTCTCTTGGAGACCATAAGTGTTTTCAGGATCGTCTAAAATATTGAACAAGCTTCCACCTGTGCATAGCTCCATTACTATAACTTTCCCTCTCCCTTCCTGTTCCTCTTCAATTGCTAAGAGTTTGACAATGTTTTCATGTTTTACTTTTTTCAGAACTTCAAATTCACGCATTTGAACATCATGAGGCCTCATGTGGCTGAGCTGGTTGAAGGTCTTCACAGCTACTTGTTCTCCATTGTTTTTATTAACACCTTGGAACACTGCACCAGTAGCACCTTTACCCAAAACACTGGTTGTGCACCACACAAAGTTTTCTGATCCTCTTAAAAACGACATTGTTTATTCTTTTACTGTGTAATGTTTACAATAATGGAATGTTCGTCGCAGTTTTTATATATTTTATGAGATTTCAATAGTAATTAACTTTCATTTTTCGTAGGCTCTGTTGTAGTGCTGTTTAATTTTGTGCTTTTGACAGCAGTTTGACGTTAATATCTACTAGGGTTGCCCGATGTCGATTTTGCCCGATCATCCATTTTCGATGATCATCGATGATAGCAGACAAAATATGTATATTTTAACATCGATGTTACATTAATAAAAACATCCTCACATCGATGTTGCATTAAATAAAACATCGTAACATCAATATCAGTAGCAACACCTTAACGAAATTTGATCGCGTACACGTCATAATCAACCAAAATTTATGAATGCTTCCACACACAGTATTTATTAAATTCTGAACACCACCGCACACCACAGAGTAGTTTTCTATAGAGTAGTCTTCTACCAAGTCTGTGGTCTATGCCTGCATATTTTTCATATTTTTCTTATGGAAATTACTATTTCTCTTTACTTTTCTTATCTGGCCTTCTTCGTTTTCAAAATCCGAGTTGGCAACTTGGCAACACTTCATAGTTCGTACCTCACAATCGACTGGTGGTGGGTTCAATCTCCACTCGAGGAAATGTAATATTTATTTAAATATATAGTTGAAGCGGGATGGATACAGGGGAATAAAAAAAATATGAAAAAAAAAAAACATCGATGTTAGCTTACATCGATGTAGTTTTTTCCATTTTTATTGAACGTCAATGTTACAGCTAAAACAAAGATGTCAAAATCGTTGTTTTTCTAATATCGGGCATCCCTAATGTACCTAACCTATTATCTATAACTAGCGGACGCGCGCAGCTTCACCTGCTTATTGCTTAGGGGTGAATTCTAATAAACCATGAAACACGTGTTCAATGCAATATTTTAAAGTCTCTGATTAATTTAAAATTTTATAAAAATCAGTGGCAATTTAAAGATTTTTCCATATAAACTTTCAACCCCTTATTTACACCCGTAGGGTATGAATTAAAATAAACCACGAAACATGTATTCAATGATATATTTTTAGTTTCGATTTTCATAAAAATCGGTGGCGATTTAAAGATATATATATTAACTTTCAACCCCTTATTTGCACGCCTAGGGGAAGAATTCCAGAAAACGATGAAACACGTGTTCAGTTAAATACTTTTAAGAATCTCAATTTCAAATTTTATAAAAATCGGTGCTGATTTAATTTTTTTTCCATACAAACTTTCAACCCCTATTTCACCCCTTTAGGGTTAAAATTTTTCAAAATCCCTTCTTAGTGGATATCCAGGTTACAAAAGTAAACATCTGTCCATATTCCACGTTTCTACGCACAGCGGTTACGGCTGTGCGTACGTCATACCTCAGTCAATGAGAACATGTCCTTTTATATACATATGTATACTGCTTTTTGAAATGCATAAAAATAATTATGATTGTAGTCCAATAGGAACATTTCTTATTAAAGTTGCATTCATTTCATCCTTTCGTTTGTATTGTAAGTTCTCACTTTTAGTCAAATTTCATAATTGTAGGTCCACAGGAAGTACCCTAAAGGGTTTGCACGCGGTGAATTTAATACAAAATGCAGCAAAAACTATAATCGCTCTTACTTTAAGATTGCGTTGGCGTTGGTTCAGTTTAACATATCCGATACTCGATCTAGATATAAACAGTCTTGAAAGACATAAAAACAGACGAAAAACGAAATGACCTTATAATAAGGGTCAAGTTTTTTTATGTACGTAACTTTAAAAAAATACAACGTGAACGTCGACAGCCGCAAAATTAAAATTGTTGCTAAAATTAATTATTTTTTATAAATTAGATATTTAACTTTAACTTAATTATTATTATAAAATAGATATTTAACTTAATTTTTTTTTTATAAATCTAAAAGTAGTTGTATAATTTGTAATGAGTTAATGTATTTTACTGTTTTCTACAGTTTTTAAGTTGCATTATGCTGTTTTTTTGCTTTTCTGAGGCTGGCAACTCTGTCTGCTGTCTGTCTATGACAAATTGACAACCTGTGTAATCAAGTAAATACGTCTATCATTTACTTAAAAATAATATAATATAAACATAAGCAAATAACGATATAATAGAAGTATTTTACTATTTACTGTCAGTAATATTATAATTGTTTGCTTTTATTGTCCCTGCTGCTCAAAACTGGGAAAACTTTTTCCAAAATTTATGTTTTAGTTAATATAAATTGCAATTTACGGATTTCGAAATGTAAGTGCTTACTTATGCAGTAAAATTTCTGAAATACTTTTTATTTCTTAATTATTTTTTCTATACAATACACATTAAATGAAATTTCAACTAACAGATATTCATTGAGGTTATGCTGTATAGTGCCAAAGCTAGTAGTATAGTTCTAGCCAAATCTTTTTTGTGTTTATATTCTAATACCCAACTTGGCCTGCCAGCGGCTTCGCCCGCTTGAACCACATGATTATTCGAATTGATGAGAATTGATGGACAGTCATATGTGTTGATGTCAATGACTAACTTAATTTACTCATTCAGGAGTAGCCTTAAACTGTACTGATTGCATATTACAAAAAATATCCAAATCGAATCGAATAATCCAATATCGAAATCGAATTCAAAATATTTATATGAATCGTATATATTTAATTGAGAACCTCCTCCTTGTTTTAAAAGTCTATTAAAAATACAGATTTATCGCAAACAAAAACAGATATATAAGTATAAGTATAGATATGGATTGCTTTATATTTGCAGGCAAACTCATTGAGAGACTGAGATCATTCAAATGCCAATAATGTTTTTTTTAATGAACCCATTTTGATAAAACAAACTTTAGATGTTAAGTTGAGTTAAAACATAGCAATTGGTGAAAGTTTGAAGTAAATCGGTTCAGTACTTTTGAAGATTAGCGTGATCATACATACAGACAGACAGATAAGAAATTATAAAAAAATATTTTTGCTTTCCATTATTCTTTTTAAGTGTCCTTCTATACATTTTAGTCAAAAATATTAAATGTACAGACAAAATATTTTTACTGTTTAATTATATATAGAAATCCTTATATTTAAAGTATATAAGTAAATATCTTATATTTTTAGGTCATCAAGACATGTAAATAGGTATCATGAAAATTCAAATAGGCGATCATTGGAACATGAAGATAGAATATCAGGTAAAGACAGATCTAGATCCAGTTCTCAATCATTTAAAAAGAAACCTAAATCTTCAAGTAGTGAGAGAAAAAAAGAATCGAAACATAAGAAAAATAAAAAAAAGAAAAAGAAAAGGTCCCACAGCAGTAGCAGTAGTTCATCAAGTAATACTGATAGTGATGAGGAAGAATTGAAATTGTTGAAAAGATTAGAAGCAGAACGGATAAGGCTGAAAGAAGAGAAAAAAAAGAAGAAAGAGATGTTAAAAGCAAATGAAACTCCTGAGGAAAAGAGGTATGTACTATTTAATATAGGTTTCTGAGTAAATTCAAGTATTAAAATAGCTTTAAGTAATTAACTATTTTACATTAAACAAATTAACAATATCACATTCTTATCACATCCATACCTTTATTATAAATTCGAAAGTAACTCTTGTCTGTCTGTCTGTCTTTTACACAATCAGGGCCAAACCGCTAATTTAATTGTGATAAAATACTCATATAGAGATAGTTGAGGGTCTCGGGATGAACATAGGATAGTTTTTTCTCATATTTGTTATATTTTCGATATATGTATATCAATATATTAAAATACTTATTAATTTGACATGCAATTTATTCCGCCATGTTTATAACAACCGCCGTTGCTAAGCAACGATTTGCAAAGTTTGTTGTAAGAAAATGTCACCCAAAATGACCTTGCTTAACGCATCTCTCTATTGAAAACTAAAAATATTTTCATAAATATATTTAATAAATATTCGTATAGTTCAAGCGGGCGTAGCCGCGTTCGGGTCCACTAGTATACATATAAATCTTCAGACGATTGTGTCAAAGTGTGGTTGTGTCAAAGGAAAGTGTGATTGTAAACATGATGGCTATGTGATATTATAAAATTTTTATTCTACAGAACAAGGCGACTAAAAGAAAAGCAAGAGAAGGAGCGTAAAAGACGTGAGAGAATGGGTTGGGACAATGAGTACCAATGTTACACTAACCAAGACAATCCTTTTGGAGACTCGGCACTTACAAATACATTTGTATGGAACAAGAAGTTAGCAAAGGAGGGTGTTAAAAATGTATCTCATGATGAACTAGATGCTTTGAATAGGCAGAAGCAACTAGAGAATAAGATTGAGTTAGAAAAGGTGTGCTAATTGTGGTATTTTACTATGAAGTTACTATCCTGGTTATTTTTTTCTGTTCATATATCAAGTGAATTTTTTTCTAATTGATTTAATAATTAAGTGGATGCACTCAATATAAGGTTACAGAACATAGTTTTTTAACAAGGAGTACAATTTTCACTTGTATTATTTTGAAATGATGTAATAGTTAATAGTGAGATATGTTAATTATAAAAAAAATGTTTACTTTCTTATTACATATTATATACTATGTCCAGGTAAAGCAGCGCCGCCTGGAGCGCGAGGCAGAGCGCGCGGCACGCGAAGCGGAGACGGCGGCGGCGGCGCGCGCTCGCGAGTCCGCCCAGTTCCACAGCTGGGCGCGCCACGAGGACGCCTTCCACCTTCAGCAGGCCAGGCTGAGGTCGCAGATACGGATACGGGATGGACGAGGTATGCACGCTAACACTTGTGTAAAATTTAAGCTACTTAATTATTTACTTAATACACTAAATTACCCCGAAATCGCTATGTAGCTGCATTTTAAATCTGTAATATCTTCGAAAATATTTATTCTAATTATATACTGTAAAAGGCCATGTTTATGTAACAACAATGTATTTAAGGTACTTCATTGGATAACGATTAGGTATTACTTAAAATCGCTTCGAAAATTGCCCATTATTTCTTGTCAAAAGTAAATGACAATAAATTGTTATTGTGAGTTATCCATAAGACATAGACATATATCGTCGCAGAGTTTTTGTAGGCCTTTACAAGGTGTACAATACTTAGTCGTTTATTTTGATAAATCTCGTAGAGTTCAGGGTCCATTTGAAATGTAAAGGGAAAACTGAAATTATTTACGAAATCACATTAGAAACCTTAAAAATAACAGTATTTCTCTACTAAATAATCGCATGAAAATCCGTTACGTAATTTTAAAGATGTAAGCATACATAGGTATAGACAGCGACTTTGTGATATACTATGTAGTGATGTAGAGTACAGGTGATGAGTCCTGAAGTTGCCTGTAGATAGCTCCGCAGATTTCATTTTAAGATTTTTCTTTGTTTTATTATTTTCTTGAACAATGCCCAAAAGTTCAGCCAATGTAACTACAGGGCGCCTACAACTTACTGACCATACTGTACACATGCTCATACATACAACAAAAAAATAGTGATGTTCTTATGACACAGTGGAAAAACATATAACTTAACAGAATTCGATTGCTAAGCTGGGGGTAGAATTAATTAAGACAATCCTAACGTGTAAACGAAGTATTCTATTGAACCCAAAAAAAAAAGATGAAAAAGAATTCTTTAAAGTAAATGAAAGACAGGTATTCTACCATATTTAAATGTTTATTTGTATTTAAATACTATTAATTTCAACAAAGTACATAATTTTATTCTGATATGATTCCAGCCAAACCCATAGATCTGTTAGCATGGTATGTCAGCTCTGAACAATGTGTGGATGCTTTAGAAATGCATGAACCTTACACTTATTTAAATGGACTACACGCACAAGACCTAGAAGATTTACTGGAGGACATAAAGGTAGGTCATCTGTCTTATAGTATGCATATATATTATAGTCTGTATACAGATTATTGAAAATAGTTAATGATAATCATTGAATGGAAAACAAGCTAAACCAATAAAGGTGACCTAATTTGGGCTTTTTTTATAATTTGTTGTCATCATCGTAAATCAAGGTACGTTATTTGGAGTTGTCACTGTGTATGTATTCTACCGGTCATTTAAGACATCCCTTGAGCTCTTAAGCACATGTGTTCTATACAGTACGACTTGTGTGCAGGTGTACAAGGAGCTGGAGCAGAACGTGAACCAGGCATACTGGGAGGACGTGCAGACCATCGTGCTGGACGAGCTCGCCAAGCTGCGCCGCCTCGCCGCTCCCGGCGCGCGCCGTGACGGCGTGCACCAGGCCGTCGCGGAGGACGTTACGCAGGTACGCCCCCACACCCCACCACCATCACCACTCCCCACCCTCACCACTCCCCACCCTCTATTACTACATCTACATAAGGATGGTGCGCCTTGCAGATCTTCAAGGGCAAGTCGGGCGGTCAACTGGCGGCGCTGCAGGCGCAGATCGAGCGCAAGATGAGCGCGCGCCGCGACGGCGTGGACGTGCCCTACTGGGAGAGCCTGCTCAGCCAGCTCAAAGGTAAAACAACCCTTCTATTTCTTTTTGTCATATTAAATACAAAAAAATTGCTCAGTATATTCTGTTTGACATTTTTTTCGTTTTAACTTTTTTCCCACTATATTTTTATATTCCTCGTTCTGGTAACGAGACATAGCGCGGCGTTTAGTTCCATCACTAAACACAAAATACTCACAAAACTCGGCAGAAAGTGGGAATCGGAAGTGTCTTGAGAGTCAGCTTGACGTTAAAAAAAATGAAGACTGCAAAATTTTATGGTAAAATAGATAAAATTTATTAGATCTTATTGAAATAAAGAATTCAGATGATTGACATTAAACATGACTATGAAATAAACACAGTTTAAAATACAGAATACTCTAACATTTCGTCCCAACCTTAAAACACAAAACGTATCGTATTAAAGTATCTAGAAGGACAGTATCTCAATCTACTATTATAGACTGTAGTGTATTTAAGCAATATGTATGATATATTGCACTACAGCGCACATGGCTCGAGCTCGTCTCCGCGACCGTCACCAGCAGAACCTGCGCCGCAAGCTGCAGCTGCTCAAGCGCGAGCAGGGCGTGCAGCCCGCCGCCTCCGCCTCCGCCTCCACCGCCATCGCCACTGATGCTGTCACCACCACCATCACTACTGCATCAGCGTCTGACAGTGAGGGTGATGCTAAACCAAGGTACTTTTGATGTATTAAAAGTTAAATGTTACATTCTGTTAAAGCGGCAATTTGTATGTTTAAAATATATGTGATAGTACTTGTGATTGAACAGATCTAAACTTTTAATTGCTATAACCTGTACATATAATAAAACAGTAAAAATGGCGCGTCTGTACATTGAATATATTTACAAAATAATAATTGAGGGATACTGAACGGATTTGAATGAAATTTTTTCCAACGGCTCGATCGCGTCTCGGCGCGGTGGGGCCCAGCGGTTAGGGACCGTTAGCTCCCTTAGAGTAGTCTAATTTGTCCCCAGTCGCGACTTCATGTCGCGGCTGGTTTGCTTAGTATAGGTGA
>DWNA01002039.1:0-12779 GCA_018249835.1 Heliconius besckei
TACAAATGTGTTCATATCCTATCATATTATCTTTGAAAAAATATAACAATAGTAAAAGCCACAATGCTTCATATAAACATCGACAGTCCTAAACTGTTCGAACATTTCACAAACATGGAATACCTCGCTCCAGGCACTAGTAGTTATCGAGTTCATTTCGTATCAAAATTTTTAACACAAATGTTAAAAAATTCACATTAAACATTGAAAATAAAGAAAGGCTGGTACTCTCGCTTATGACATTTGCTGTTAACAAATATGCAGAGCAAATCCTTTCCCAACGATAAATAAAATAAAATTTTTGAATATACCAATTTACAGCACCTAAAACAAGTAAGTATACTAAAATAAAAAAAAGCTATCTAAATTGATAAATAAATAATAATAATATACACATGGCAAATTTTTGGCTTAGTATAATATAGTTAACAAGTAAATGCATTTATTTTTAGTCCAAAACTTTTATATAGACTAAGAAGTATGTAAATAAAATATGAAGCAATAATCGATATAATATATCTTGGGAAAACAAAGGAACAAAGTATTATAAATTGTATACATGTCAAAATTTTACATTTTTATTGTAGATCTTCCGTAAAGTTATATCTAGCAGTATGAATCATAACAAGAAATTCTTAATTAAATTAAAGTATAATTCAAGTAATAATAAGTTTTATTTAATTTGTTTTTTTGTCAAAAATAATAAAGGCAGAAAAAAATATTTTTTCGATTCATAGCTAAATACAACTTTTCCCATAATATTGCTTTAATTGGTATTGAAATTCCAAATATAAATAAATAGTACCAACATGGCGGCACAATTATCAGGGGCCATATTAGTTAAACTTAAATGGCGCTTCACCTGTCAAAGAATAGCGCCATTTTATTTTATAATATGGCGTATATTTTTTAATAAATATAAGTTTTAAAGCTCGTTGCCCATTGAGCTGTCGTGTGTGAGATTTGAATCCATACTCGCGTTGTCAGAGTCTTGACTTTGGTTGCCGCTGTAGTTCGCCGCCTCTTGGAGTCGCATTAACATATTTAACTGTAAAAAATATTAAAATAATATTTAAAATGTTACAGACTGTTTAGAGAAATGATATTTTTAAGGCCTTTGTTTCAAATATCAAAGATAAAAAGGTAATCAGTTGAATTAAGCATTTTAAAATAATATACAAAAATAACTATTTACCAAAGGATCTTGATTGTTGTTGGTACCCGCATCTTGATTTGTTTCTTCCATACCAGCATCCTCAACTGTTATCGGTCGAAGTGTCTAAAATAAAATGCAAATATACGTTAATTATTATTTATAATCACATAATATAAAAGTTATATTTGTTTTTTTCTTCTCTCTGCCTACAGTACGGTCGACGGTGGCAGCCTTGAAGTTAGCTATAGATGACTGCACAGATTTCAATTTAGCATTTTTCTTACTTTTGATTATTTTCTTCCTAAGTGAACTAAAGTTTAAAGTTTTCTTACTAAAGTTCATAGAGCTTAATTTTAGGGCGGCCTAGACTCATCTACTGTTTTCTCTCCTTATAGGTATGTTAAAGCGTGAAACTATAAAACAACTTACATGTGAATGATTAGGTTCTCTCCATGGATAAGAGGACTTGACATGTTGCAGGGGATCGACGGCGGCGTGTCGCCTCCTGCCGTACAACGCTACGCCTTCCCTTACTGCTTCCGAGGCATATGGTACTATACTGTAGTTCCATACGTCTGCGAACCATGCCTGTTTGGAACGAAACAATATTTTTATTAATTAGTTTGAAAAAGTTGACCTTTTAAATCTTGCTAGCGAAATGTTTCACTAAATGTATGTATTTATTACAGATGCCTAAAAAGGTATGGTATGTATTATGCATTACTTACAACTAATAAATTGATAACAATAATATTGAGATGAATTTTAATACCGCTTTAAGAGTTCTAACTTAGAATTAAAATTTAATAATTTCTTTATTTATATTCTATATGTCCTTACCTGACTAGCTTCCAAGTCCATAAGGCAAGCGAGGAACAACCGAGGTCCGACAGTAACATCACTAGAGGAGTGTGCCTCTAAGAAAGCGTTCAACGTGGACCAAACGCCGGGCAACCATTCTAATACAGCTGCTAATGCCGGTTCACGACGACCCAGCCTTAGTTCTAGCGAGAAGAGTTTTCGACGGAGATATCTGTGTAAGGTTTTATAGTTTAGTTTAGTTGTAATATATTTTAATATTGTATATTTAAAAGTCAAATCAATATTAGTACTAGTAAAAAAAGAAGTTTTTTTCTAATATCTGAACTTTATTGGTAGAACTTTTAAGTCAAAGAAATAAATAGTATGACTTTCTTATGCTTATGCATTGCATTCTTTTGTTATATTGTCATATTTTATTTACATTAAAGATATGAAAGATAATTTAATAATTTTAAATGTAAAATGAAATAATAAAAAAATGGATGAGATTGAACAAATTGGAAGATCGCTATTGAAAGATAAATAACTAACCTTGCTAAGAATCCTTTCACGGGTTCCATGTGATTGGCAGTGAGGAGCCACCTGAAGTTATGGTGAAGTTGTAGATTTGTTGTATTACACGTTGCTTGCGACATTGTACCTAAAAGAAAATCAAAGCTTTATTAGAACTAAAATATATTTTTAAAAAGCTTTTTCCAGAACCTAACTTCTCCATTAGTAGCTGCTGCTTTATTGCTCTATTAGAAAGTATTGGCGTTTATACACGTACTAGCGGACGCGCGCAGCTTCGCTTGCGTAATTACGGGTGAATTCTAATAAACCACGAAACACATGTTCAGTTAAATATTTTTAGGAGTCTAAATTTAAAATTTTATAATAATCGGTGGCATTTTAAAGATTTTTCCATACAAACTTTCAACCCCTTATTTGCACCCTTAGGGAGAGAATTCTAGAAAACGATGAAATACGTGTTCAATTAAATACTTTTAAAAATGTAAATTTCAAATTTTATAAATATCGGTGCTGATTTAAAAATAATTCCATACAAACTTTCAACCCCTATTTCACCCCTTTAGGATTAAAATTTTTCAAAATCCCTTCTTAGTGGATGTCCAGATTACGAAAGTAAATATCTGTCCAAATTTTACGTTTCTACCATCAGCAGTTACGGCTGTGCGTGCGTCTTACCTCAGTCAGTGAGGACAAGTCCTTTTATATATATAGATAATCTACAAGCTCAATTTTTTTTACATATTTTTGATTTGGCAAAATAGATTCGGCTTCTCAACTCCCAATATCTTCTATCTCTCTTCTCCCGAAAAGTAGTCAGATTCCATCTATCCCTTTTGGGAAATGTCCTGATATCATTTTCATAAGAAAATTCATATACCTAACTTTCCACACGACTGGCTATTCTAAGCTATTCTAAGTCTTGAATAAGACTTTTAAAAAGTTAAAAACCAATACTAACCAATAATAACAGGCATGTTCCTATTATCTGGAGGCAATAGCCCAGCGAAGGCATCTCCCAGGGCACTAGCATGTTGCAAGTTGTCCAGCACGACGACAGCCGGTAGTAATTCCTCACCAGCTCCTCCGCACTGCTCAGCTATGTTGGCGAGGTAGGCTCTCAACTCGTTACAGGATTTTCGGTCGACACTGGTAATAAAATGTTAAATATTGTGTAAATAAAAAGTAGTATTACAGTGTTGAATAAGTGTGAAAGTTATTGGTTCAAAATAAAGTCGTTCATCCAATATGTATTTACTAAATCAAGGCTCTCGTAGCGCAGAGGAACAGGGGTGCCGGTGTAAACGTGACGGTGTGGGTTCCATTCTCATTCGGGGAATGAAATATATAATATTTTCATTTCAACGTGTATTAGGCAAAGACAATTATTCTTTCTATTTCTTCTTATTATAACAATGCGTGCAAGATTATAGTTCAAGGGTTATTTTCCAAATCACATTAAAAGTAATTTTATTTAATACATTCACTGACCTTCGCTCATGCAGTAAATACAGTTATTTACTGTGTGTAATTTTACCATTGTAAAATTTCCTATTTATTCTACGGTAATCTCATTATTCTGTTTTTCATCTTAACGCCGTATCCCCCATGCAGAGAGAGGGAGCCTAGTGCTAAGACACTCTGCTAGCCACTTTCTGCTGAATTCTAGAGGCGTTACGTGTCGAGTGGTGAAACTCACCACTGTGTTTTGTATCGATCACCAGAGTTAAGAAATGAAAATATTAAATATTTTATTTCCTCGAGTTGGAATCGAACCCACAATCTATCGCGTTAACACGCTTGTGCCCTGAGCCACGCCTGGTTTCAAATGACTCTATAATTACAGGAAATAAAATAAAAACACTAACTTGAAGGTAGCGACTGCTTCCACAGGATTTCCTCTTCGCTGCGTTCTCTGAACATAGAATTCCGCCAATTTGGCCGCTAAATATGACTTTCCAGTGCCGCTCGGGCCGCAGAGGATAACACGCCGGTGTTCTGATAGTAGAGATACATATCTGTAAGGGAAATATTCATTAATTGGAGTGAAATTGTTGTGAACTGTCGTAATGGTTGTGGATTCGATTTCCACTCAAGGAAATAATTCTTTTTCCTTCCTCTCTTTGGTGACAAAACAAATCCCGCCGTTAAGTTCTGCCACCTAACACGCATATCCTGAAAATTGGGCGACAAGGAGGGAATACTTTAAGTAAGAATTGCAATATTTTTGTATTCCAATTTTGTAATTGTTATCTATTTTTTTACTGTACGTACTATAAAAAAGTTAGATATTTCAAATTCCAATAAATATATAAGATAAAAAATGCGCTTAGCAAATTTTAGTTGTTCAGATTTTTCTATGCAAATTGAGTATAATGGAATGAGGAAATCGATCTAAGTTATTATCTAGCTGGTTATCCAAAATTCTCACTACTAATGAAAAATGCATAATGTTATAAGTTAAGAAATATTATATATGTAAATAATATATTGGCAACAATAATAGAAAATAGAAAAAAAGAACACTTACCTATATACAATATTTTTTGGTATAAGGCTATCAAACGCCAAATTCCCGACTCCTTGCAAACAAATGTACAACGTATTCACAGTTCCAATAATATAACCACAAGGCAATAATTCAGGGAACCCTATCTCAGGACCCCTAGTCGCTTCTCCCAAATGGTACGACGTTATAGAGTCCGTATTTAGTCCAAGATTAGTCCCCGGATCTATTCTAGACAGATAGTCTTTAAATGTTTTCCTAACTATATAGTCCAAGTTCTGCCAAGTTGTCTTACCCGATATATATGTAAAAGCTATGGTAAACTCATTGCAATTTATTGTCGAATCACTATTATATACGTTCTTATATGAATTACTGTGCGTAGATTTATTGCTTTTAAGGCTATTCGTGTTTGACTTATTAATATTTTGAGGGTATTCCTGGTTTTCTATTTCTGGACTGTGGTTTTGGGATATTCTGGGTGAATCGAAACTGGGCTGTTTGTCGAAATGGTTGAAGGCGGACGCTTGTTTGTTTCGGTCAGCGTATCTTGAACCTCTTCAAAATATCTCTGGAATGTTTCCGGTTGCCCCAAATATACTGCTATTGCTATTTTCTTTCCGTCGGTCGTGTCACCTTGACTATCAGCTACGCCTGAAAGATAAAATTCTTAGTATTCAACGACATATTGTTAATTTTTAAATAATAAAATATTTATAAAACCAGGCTTACCAATATCAGAATAACTTTCGCCTATCGCCAATTCTCTACTTTTAGGTGGTGGTAGAACTGTATTTATATCGTAATCTCCACTCAACCGTTCACCAGAACTGAGACCATTCGTAAATATGTCACTCGCACCATTTAAAGCTCCCAGTAAGGCTTCACTGTTCTCATTAAGTTCACATACAGCTTTATTTCCGTATATCGGCTCGACGATACTGGATTTTGATGATCCCTTTTTAGATGGAGTCGACGTCATACAATTAAAATCTAGGTCTAGAGGCTGAGAGTGTATATCTATTGCGGCCTGGAAATAAAATTTTATGTTAGACTATTTTTTTTTAATAAAATGCTTAAAAAAGTTAAATAACAACTAAAATTATTAAATCTGACGCAGCGAAGCGTCTAACTTTGAATGTGACAGTTGTGGGTTCGAATCCCACTCACGGGGGGAACAGAGTGTCTTAACACTAGGTTTTCTCTGATAATCGTGCTATAAGCGAGATACAGCGTGAAGCTTTAAAATAATAAACGATAGCTTTTTTGTAATTTGATGATTATAAGTCATAAAAATATATTTTTATCTTATTTTACCTGATGCATAGTAGACTGGTCAGCAAGGCTGAACCTCCTAGGATCTTCTACTGCAGAACCACCAGTACCTAACGAGCTTTGGCTGCCAGCTAACGACCTGGAAGTCACCATTCGCTGCAACCGCTCGTTGTTTTGCTTCAAATTTAGCATTTCGTTCTGGTAGCAAAAATATCATAAAATTTAAATATTGCTTATTTGTAGTAAAGTTTTTTAAAATAAGTATATAAATATAATAATTGTTGATTTACAAATGTGGTTAAGCATTAAAGGTTACACATGTAAATATATCATATTGCAGTATTAATATCATTTTGTGTATACTTGTTTCATGTAGGGGAATTGTGCTCAAGATGGCATACTATGATAAGATGACACACTACCAATATTGATGAAACTATTAGCGCTAAGTGCGATCTTGTGACGTTTTAGAGAATGTCTGTAGA
This sequence comes from Heliconius besckei, assembly GCA_018249835.1. Taxonomy (NCBI): domain Eukaryota; kingdom Metazoa; phylum Arthropoda; class Insecta; order Lepidoptera; family Nymphalidae; genus Heliconius; species Heliconius besckei. Next base: position 6,755 of record DWNA01002039.1, read on the forward strand.
TGCAGCTAGTGCTTAAATTCAGTATGGCTGAAAGTGAATGCAGATGAGCAAGTAATTCATGTTTTCGTTATTTTCAATTGCAACAAATCTTTCTTTCGCTTTTGCTTGATGGTGAAAAGACATGTAAGATAAAGATTTTCTATTTGAACTAATTATAAATATAAAATAGGATTATTATATGACACTACTAACGCTAAAAGTGCATCCTAACCTATAGGTTAACCTTTTGTCACAACGGTTAAAATTAAATTCATATATCTATTGGGTAAGATGACATACAAAACGTGAGTATAAGATGGCATACTATCTTATACCCTTATAAACAGTATCGATGTATTTTTTTTTGCTTTACTTACAAAATGCCTGGCAATTACAAACGAATATATATTGGTCAGAAGAAGACATGGATAAGGCTGCTAGAGCAAGGGCATTCAATAGCCACCAGTGACAAAGCTTATTTCCCTTTTGGAAAAGAAACCTCATAAAAACCTCATAAAATTTGCAACATGTATGAATCTAACCTTAATACTGTTTAAAAGCGCCCCAGCAAAGAAGAAGTTATTTATTTGTGAACTATGCTCGACAAATAATGATGGCGTTTTTATGCCACATACTAAGTATGTCATTTTACCCTGTAGATATGTCGTCTTACACTGGTCGACCTAAGTGCGATTTTTGTTTGTTTTTATGATGTTTGAAAGATGATTCTTCTGAAACTAAAATAATTTCGTTGATTATGAAATATATAATAGTATACGCAATATGCTGTTCTCAGATCACTTTATTTTTTTGAAATATTTGTCTTCAAACAAAAAGTATGTCATCTTAAGCACAATTCCCCTAATCGTTAGAGCATTAAAATGAAATAAACAAACAAAAAGAAAATAAATATAAAATATTTTATTAAAATTTTAAACGAACTTTGGCCAATAAAATTATAAAAACCAAAATAAAAAAAAATTATAATATAAAAAAATAAAAAATACGTACCCTCATTTTGATAACAGTATCCTTCAGACTTTCTAACTGATGTGCCGAACTTAGTGCTTCGAGCCTTATGTCTGTTAGTACTAAGTCTTTTTCTCGTAACTGCCTCTTTAACTCATCTACTAATCCGGACTGATCTGGTTTTTCTGAAACAATTAATATTAGTTAAGAAACGATTCCAAGGTCAATTCCATGACGAAGCAGCAAACGTCCGAATGTAACGCGACAGGTTGTGGGTTCAATTACCACTCGAGGAAATTAAATATATAATATTTTTATTTCTTTACTCTAGCATCGAGGCACGGCGTTGAATTCCGCCAATCAGCACACAATACCTCCAGAATACGGAGAAAAATGAGGAACGGAGTGTTTTATCACTGCTGTGTGTGGTATACAGTATGAAGCTAAAAAGATAAACTAATTCATAATAGGTATTTGTGATATTTTCTATTGGTTTGTTAAGTAAATATGTAAGTTGGTTACAAAGTTTCACTTTCAACTTGTATGACATCGGTAGCGATGCAAGTTATTTACGTAAGGCGAAGCAATTTTGAAAATTAAGATTTTCTAAAGTTGTTATAACGGTGTCTTATATTTAAATTATTTTGTTGTAGGCTCTATATATTTTTTAACTTTGTTTTGACAAATCGCTTGCAGTTTCAAGCGCATGAAAAATAAGCTTTAGTCGTTGCTTTAAAACCTATTGTTATAGTCAAGATGGAAAGTTATCAGATTTTTCATTAGATGCTCTCACTTTATTCTGATATTTAATCAAACATTATAACGATTGAACCCGTTACTTCGAGTACTTAGTAACGTCAATGATTTTTTCAAATAACTATAACATTTAAAAGAAAAGTTTTAATAATGAAAAGGGAAAATAACTAACTAATTAATATAAACTCAAGCTAAATCCTTAATTCGTCTAAAATAGTCAGAATAATTGCATACGAGTGCTTGTAACATTCACCTTTGGTTTGTTCCTCAGCTGGGGGGCATGTTGTTTTATCTTTGCTATTGTCAAGAGTTTCGTGGGAATGTTCTAGACTGTTCTCGTTGCTTCCCTAGTGGTGAGAGCCGGACGAGCTGTCCTGAGATGATGGCTGCCCGAGGGAGGAATGCTTCGCCGTTTTAGATATCTTCGCGTTTCTTGAGAAGGCTTTTGTGAATGATGAGCGCAGCTGTAAGGGAATTGTTTATTCAATTATGGAGGTTGAGTTTAGATTAAATTTGAATCTGTCGTATTGTATATTAATAGAAAAAACGTATGAGGAAACCTTGCAGCGACTAACATGTAATTTTAACAAGAACATTTGTTACTAATTCCTAGCTTTAATTTAAAAGCTTTAAATAATTTAAAAAGTAAATCTGGATAAATAAAATATCAAAGAAAATATGAAAACCGACGGAATTGAAACTTTTAAATAATATTTCCAAGCAGTAAGAGTTTACAAACACAGTCGTGAGAATAAATGCATTGTTGATACCATTGTTAGGATGTTTTCTGTTTTGTTTTTAAAATTTACAAGCACTAGAAAACAAAATATTGAAAGTATATAGAAACAAAACCAATGACTTACCCATCCTTTCTTTTTATGTTTCTTATCGTGAGGCATGGACGATCCACTACTTAAACTGTTAATGCTAGACACGCTGTCAGTTGATAGGTGCCTCGTGATCGCGCCGTTGCCCTGGGCCAGCCGCTGCGGTGAAGATTGCTGGGTTTGTGTCGTATTAGGTTCCTGTGGATTGGAGAGAATTTGATTTAATTTTATACGGAGAGATTTAGATTTGAGAATTTTGTATAGGATTAGTGTTTTGATGTTGTTATTCAACTTCCGTCATATATATTTACTAGCGACCCCCTTGCGGCTTCGCCCGCTTTTACTACTGGATTATTCATATAATGTATGTTTGCAAAGCACTTAAGATAATGTGAAAATTAATTAAACCCTAATGCAACCCGCGTACATTTTCGTAGTTTCAATAAAGATTTTCCAATTGATTTACTCGGCAAGGATTTTTTAGTAGGTACCGTAATTTTAAATCTGTGCAACTAATTTTTTCAAGTACTTATTAAAATATATTTAAATGACTATTTTTAGATAGTTAAATGACTATTTTCAAACGGAAGAAATTATAAACAAAAGCCTTCCTACTAATAACTACTACAAAAAATATGAAACCGAATATATGGCGCTGAAATAATACATTCAACTCCAATTATCCAAAACGTGCAAACGCATCTAAATCTTCGTTGCTATGCCACTATAGCGGGCGGGTTTTTTTTTCGAGCTTGTGGTTAATGCTGAAGAGGGTATTCTGTCCCTGATGAAAAGCAAGCACTACGTGGCTGCCTGTGAGGAAAATTAAATAGAATGCATTGGCCGGAAATCAAACCCGGGCCGCCCGCGTGGCATGCGAGCATTCTACCACTGAACCACCGATGACTGCTCATGACGCGCTTGTATAAGCAAAACGTCACGGGGCGCGTTTCGCAGCAAGGATGTTTTGATATTGTAACAACTTCTAAAGTACTTATTAAAATGAAAAAAAAAAACAGTAAAAGACAGTGTTGATCTACATTAAATGGCCAACGTAACTAATATACTTATTTATATGCTGAGAGTAAGGGATAAGTAAAACTTGAGTCGGCACAGCTGATGAGTCAACGGCGTGATGTGTCAACAATTAAATGCGTTTTTCTCTAAAACTATTCACAATTTCGAAATAGTGTAAGAAGCAATTTTTATCTTCGTTTAACGTAGAAAATTAATAAAATATTTTAAAGGATAAGGATTAATACCATTATGGAAAAATATCCCTCACAATAAAGAATATATTGAAATTACTATTTTTAGACAGAAATATGATCACTACACGTTATCCTCAAAAGATAAAAATTTGCTTTGCTTTTTTGTAGATCTTAGAATAGAAACAATACTCCAGTACATTATTTTCATGTAGTACTTACCATTAAAGCAGCGCATGCGCGAAAGTGTCTCAACGGGTAGGACTTTAGACACATTTATCGTATTTATGTTAATTTACATAAGAATGTACAAATAATAAACTATATATAAACCTTCCCTGAGAAATACTCGACCTAATGGTGAAAACCGCAGAAAAATCCGTTCGGTGGTTTAGAAGAAGAAGAGTTAGAAAGTTCAGACAGACACGAAAAGCGACTTTGTTTTATAAGATATAGGATGAAATAATATATTTTGGTAATATTTTCAATTTATTATTTTTTTCAGCGTTTCCCACTTGAAGCAGGATATGCCTAGTGCTAAGACACTACGCTCTCCACCCTTCAAATTATTTATTTATATCATTAACCTCTTATAAAATGCTGAAGTAGTTTCTGTATCAATACTAATATGTACAATAATAAAGCCATAAATTATACCAGCACATATCATAATTACTACTCAGTTAGTAAATGCTTGTTATCCTTCTAGATGTTCAGTTGAGAATAAAATTAGATGCTCCATTAAAATAATTACACGCGAACGAATCATTACAAACAGGACGTCATGTCTCTCAACTATCGACGTTTTGACAGACCGACAAGAAAAAATAATAATAACTATATCTAAGCAAATGATATTTTAAAAGTCCTGTAATATAGTTATAGTTTTATATATATATATAAATGACATTATTTCTCTTAATAATACCTATTAAATTAAGATCATTGTTGCGCAAAGGCACAAGAGTGTTAGTAGAAACACGGTGGTTGTGGATTCGACTCGAATTTGGGGAAATGGACTTTTATTTATTAATATCTATATTCACAGGATTGCAGTTTTTCCACCGAATTTTCAAGGCATTGCGTGTGTGTACTTTGCCTTATTACTAGAGCGAAGAAATGAAAATATTAATAAATAATAATAGATTGCCCTAAGTAGGAATCGAACCCACAACCGATACTGCAGTGGCTTACGTTCGCTTGTTGTTGACGGTCGTTTGGAACCGGTTCTGTCTAAGCGTACGCGTATTTGTTACTTTATAGATTGCGATGTTTCATTTACTTTGTGGCTATGGATAGTGTTCATTCGTTACACGTAGACCAAGGGGATGAAGTGGATGTTTTGTTGGATGAGATAACTGTAAATAACCGTGTCGACATTAGTGCAATTTTTTGTGGACAAATGGAAAGTAGCCGAGCAGAGAAGAGAAGTCGAGTGCCAGATGAGGAAGAAGTTTGGGCAGAAATTGGGAGAAGAGGAAAAGTGATAGTGCGCAGTGCATCCACAGATGATATGGTTAGAATACCGAAGGACGAAGTCGAAATAAGTATGACATCGAAGAATGAGAAGTTACCTAAACAATTAGGACTAGCCCGTATACTCAAGCAGGAGAATATTTTAGATATTATTGAAGTGAAATATATTAATGCCTTTAAAGTAATGTTAAAGTTCAGTAATAGCGAAAGCGCAGAGAAGTTGATGCAGTGCAGATTTTTTATTGATAAAGAGTATAGATGCCAAAAAACTTATGAAGTTGGTGCCTCTTATGGAGTCATCAGAAATATTGATATAGGAATAGATGAATCGGATATTTTGGAAGATTTAGAAAGCCCTATTCAAATCTTAAATGTGAAACGTTTAAAACGCCGCAACTACGACAATGGTGGATTTGAGGATAGTGAATGTGTAAGGATATGTTTTAAGGGGTCGTCCTTGCCACCATACATATATACGTTTGGAACTCGAATAAAAGTAGATCCATTTGTTTTTCCCGTTACGCAATGCTCTAAGTGCTGGCGCTTTGGTCACAACTATAAAGAATGTTCAAGAAATAAGATCATATGTCCTAAGTGTGGGCAATTTCATAATAATTGCGAAACTACAAAATTTAGATGTGTGAATTGTAAAGGTCAGCACATGGCTTTAGCGAAGATTTGTCCTCATTATAAAAAGGAAAGGAGAATAAGGGAATTGATGGCCGATTATAATTGTACTTATAAAAAAGCTCTTACAATTTATGTACAGCCTTCTCCTCAGTATGAAGTGCGTCAAGAGGAATATATTAA